>LOJH01045011.1:0-13675 GCA_001685095.1 Ellobius talpinus | reverse complement strand
ACTAGGCTCCCACACAGCCAGTACATGAAGTAGAATCAAAGCCCAGATCCAAGGTAATTCTTTGGATTTGCAAGTCCAAAAGACACTTAAGAAATTGTTCAACATCCTTAAGCCATCAGGGAAATGCAAATCTAAACCGTCTTACAGCAGTCAGAATGGCTAAGATAAAAAAACACCAAGGTAGTTTATGCTGGAGAGGATGCTGGGTAAGGGGAACACTTCCTCATTGCTGGTAGAAGTGCAAATTTGTACAGCCACTTTGGAAATTAGTGTTGTGGTTTCTCAGAAAATTAGGAATCAATCTACTTCAAGACCCAGCAATACCACTCTTGGGCATAGACCCAAAGGATGCACACTCATACCATAAGGACATTTGCTCAACTGTGTTCATAACAGGGTTATTTGTAATAGCTAGAACCTGGAAACAACATAGGCACCCCTCAACTGAAGAATGAATAAAGAAAATGTGGTACATTTACATAATAGAGTACTACTCAGCTGTCAAAAAAGAATGACATCTTGAAGTTTGCATGCAAATGGATAGCACTAGAAAAGAAACCATCCTGAATGAGATAACCCAGACCCAGATAGACAAACAGGGTATGTACTCATGCATGAGTGGATATTAGGCATAAAGCAAAGGATAACCAACCTATAATCAATGATCCCAAAGAAGCTAGGTAACAAGGAGAACCCTAAGAGAGTCTTACATGGATCCTCCTGGAAAGGAAAGACAGTCAAGATCTCCTGAAAAAAATTGAAAGTGTGGGAGAAGGGAGAGTGGAGACGGAGGGAGAGGAGAGAAGAGAGCAAAGAGGAAAACATGTGAGAACAGGATGCTCAAGAAGTGGGAAGGACAAAGAGGGAGGAGAAAGGAAAGAGATATCTTGATTGAGGGAGCCATTAAATGACAAGCAAGAAACATGGCACTAGGAAAATCCCCAGAAATCCCCAGGGATGACACCAGCTAAGACTCTAACCAACAGTGGAGAAGACACCTAAACTAGCCTTTCCCTATAATCAAATTGATGACTACCTTGTAATCGTAGAACCTTCATCCAGCAACTGATGGAAGCAGATACAGAGGTCTACAGAGAAACACTGGACCAAGTTACCAGAGACCAGTTCAAGAGAAGGAGAAGCGATAATATGAGCAAAGAGATCAAGACCATAATGGAGATACCTACAAAAGCAGCTGTTCTGAGCTAGTGAGAGCTCACTGGCTTTGGAATGATAGTGGGGCAGCCTGCATAGGACCAAACTAGGCCCACTGAGTGTGGGGGACAGTTGTAAAACTTGGGCAGTATGTGGGAACACTGGCAGTGGGACCAGGATTTATCCCTTGAACAGGTGTCTTGGAGCACATTCTCTTTGGAAGGACACCTTGCTCAGCCTAGATATGGGGGGATGGCCTTGGTCTTTCCTAGAAGTGAAGTGTCAGACTTTGTTGACTCCCCATAAATAAAAAAAAATGTGTCAGAATGTATTTGGTGTCCCAGTAAATCCATCATGAAGTTTCAAAACTATGAGGCAGTCTCTTGTTCTTTGAGAATAAAATTATACTGCAAGTGAGAAGCAGAGAATATCAGAGGGAGGGACGGAGGAAAGGAAAACAGAGGGGGGGGTGTTTGGACTTTTGAACAATGGGAATAACATCTGCAAAAGAAGTGTGACCTTAGGCAATTTTGTCATGGACTATATTTACATAAATCTAGAGATCAAAGCGTATTATGCTCCTAGTAAAGCCACATGTGTAACCTGTGCTTAGGACTAGGATGAAATGAGCACCGAGTGGGAGATTAAATCAAGCACAAGGGAGAGCCATGCAGTAATCACTGGAACTGAACAGAGGATCCAGAAGTGGACCGATGTCCTGTTTTCCAAGCAGTGTTTCCTTTTTAACAGTAAACAAGGTGAGAGTGTAAAAGAATGAATTGCCTCAACTCAAGGTCCTGGTACAAATGCATGTATGCGACTACTGATCTTTACCCACCCCCTGTCAATTTGCAAAAATTAACCTGAGATGGAATTTAGAGCTGAATAGAAGAGTGAAAGCTAAAGCAATGTAAGGAAATACATAGCAGAGAATCTTTATAAACGTGCTTGACAAAGATCCCTTGGCATAGGAAAAGCACAGACCACAAATAAAAATAAAGTGTATCTTCTCAAAATGAAAAAAAACCTTTTCTCCTCACAACACACTTTTAAAAACTTTTCAAAATTATAAAGAACATTTTCACAGCCTATACTTCAGATAAGATTGCACTCATAATAGATAAATTATCTCAACTCAATAGTAAAAATGCACACAATTCACATCTTCAAATGGGCGATAGAGTTGACAGTCACTTTACCACATAAGACAAATGAGTGACAAGTGCATGCAGAGATGTTCAACATCGTTAGTCATCAGGAAAATGTAAATTAAAACTGCAGCGAGGCATCATTGCATTCGCAGTAAAATAGCCATAATTAACAAGACTAACAATAGCAGGTGCTTGGAACCATTTAGAGAAACTGTAAGTCTTACATGTTGATGACAGGAATACAAACTATACAGTCATCTGGAACACTCACAGGTTCTTACTGCAGAGGGATTCTCACCAGGTGACTCAGAAAACTATATCTTTAGCTATTTAAACCTATTAACACATGTGGCCAAATGGTTCCACTGACACATTAGCAGAAATTTGTTCCTGGGTAACAATAAATTGGGTATAAAACTACGTATCATCAATTGGTGAATAAAGAAATGCTGGTTCTGCATATGGCTGACTATACTCAGTACTGAGAGCTAACTTTTTATACATGTCACAACCCGTATGAACCACAAACCATACTATGGAAATGATACATGGCACAATTGAATTTCATACTCATGAAATCCTAGAAAAGTTGAAATGATAAGATAGATAAATAGTGTGCTTTCCTAGAATTTTCTGGTTATTTTAGAATGGGCAAAAACATAGGGAAACATTTTGGGGTGTTACAAATATTTATATCTTAAAGGCGACAGTGCTTGCAAGACTATATACAATTGTAAAGAGTTAGCTGAATTACATATTTTAATGTTGCCTGAGATGCTGTTGATGTAAAATACTACTCCAAACCAACTTAGGGATGAAATGGTTTATTTTATTGTACAGTGCCATCATTAAGGGGGAATCAAGACAGAAACTCAAGGCAAGAGTTGGACCAGAAACAAAGGAGGAAGACTGGTTCCTGACTCCTCCCAGGCTCACATTCAGCTACTATTCTTACACAGCCCAGGCCCACCTGCCTAGACACTGTACTGCAAAAACAGATGGGACCATCTCTCAACTAGAAATCAAGAAAATGCCCACAGACAGGTCAATCCAATGGAGATGGTTCTTCAACTAAGGTTACCTATCCCCAGGTATGTCAAGTTGACAACCAAGAATAACCATCACAGAGAGGATAAATTTTAATGTATATAAATTGCATCTCAATGTAAGTCTTAGAATCCAGATGAAGACATTTGAATTTGGTGTTAGAAACAATAAAGAATTAGTATACTTATGTCATAAATAAATGGCCTTCCTGAGGTTTACAGAGGATTCAAAGGGCTTGGATTTTATTTTTTTGGCATTAGTAATTATTTTATTTTCCTAGTTATAAGGAGTCTTAGGGATTTACTTAATTAAAAAAGTTAAAATATGTATTTTTCACCATATTTATGTAATAAAACTGCAGTTGGTAATGTGGAAAGATGAATGCAGGTGGAGATAATTTCCCAGACCAGTAATGAGTTAATGGATTCCCTTAAAGATGCTGTAAATTGACTAAAAATTTTACATCTCACATTCAAATCTAACAGGAGCGGAAGGAAAACGCACCTGCAGATATAATAAATATCCTTTGACCCAGTATCCTGAAACAAAACAAATAGAAAACTTCATCCGTGTATGCTACCCTTAAGAGAATTTACCTGCTATGACATAATGAGGGTCTGATCAAGCCAGACGCAGATGAACGCATGCATTGCAGGTGTGTTGCTTCTCCCTTGAAAGAATCTGTTAAACCATGAAGGGCATGTCAGAATCACTATCATGTTTTTCTGAACACCAAGGAGTTTGCCAAGAAGAACTTTGAGTGCATGCACGCCAAATCAACCCAGACTAGCGCACAATTTCATTAACTATTCAGCTCTATGAATTACTCCATGTTTTACATACCGGACTGGAGTCCCTTTGGGACTGAAGTAGTGTGAAATCCTTGTTACACAGCACCATTGGGGACAGAAAGGCTCTGTCTGATTTTTATTGACATAGAAGTGATATGAAATGGCACACGCACATCCGCAACTGCCAAGATATCACATTAGACTATTTTTTATTTTTAATTTTACAAGACTATTTTTTCCAAAATCCTTGTAAATAACTAGAAGAAAGGATTCGCTTTGTGTATTAACAAAACTAAAATTGTTTCATAAATTAGGAAAGCAACGTGAGTAAATGAAGACGGTAGATAAGGAAGAAATTCTAAGATGTAAAATTACTGTCCATCTCCACAGAAATATTAAAAATGCAAATTAAAATAAAAATTAAACAATTTTTAATTTGTAAAACTGACCCAGACATTTGAAAATGTCTCCTCTAGTAGCCAATGGGGGTGAAAATATTGCCACGGTTAAAAACTGACACCATCATTTCTGCAAAACATTTTAACAGAGAATACCAAAAAATTTAAATCTTATGTGCTTGAGCACAGCAATTCTTTTGTAACAGTTCTTCAACATACATATTGACATGTTCACAATGATATTTATTGCAGTGATGTTTGAAAAGGAAAATACTGGAAACCATCTTGGTAGCCATTAGTTGACAAGTAGGATTATTAATTCAGTTCTACCCACAATTATAGAATATGCCACCATATACCACTGTATAATACCAAATACTATCATTTTCTAAGTCTCAGTTCTATACCATTCTGTAGGCTATTTTGTAGTGAATTTTCTCTATTATTTAAAAAACTATTTTAAGGTTGAATGTGTGTGTGTGTGTGTGTGTGTGTGTGTGTGTGTACCACATGAGAGCTTGTGTCCACAGAGGCCAGAAGACGGTGTTAGATGCCCTTACACTGGAGTTATAAAAGGTTTTAGACTGTCAAATGGCCCAGTGTGAGTGCTGGGACCAGAACCTGGGTATTCTGGAAGACTAGAAAGCCCTCTTAATAGTTGTCTGTTTTGTAATCACTGGAATAAAAACAATTTAAGAAGACAGAACTTGACGTGATCCAACCAGAGCCATTTTGTTTCTCTTTTTTCTTTCCCTTTCTTAGTCTTTTTATTCCCCACCCCCATGTCTCCCTCTCCCCTCCCTTCTTTCATCTCTTTAGCATTTGCTGAATGGTTTCTATGAACTAGTTCTATATACTGATAATATTAGTATGGGAAATATATAAAAACAAATTGAAGATAAAGTAGATTATGTTACTACACTAGAGATCCAACTTAAATTGTTATTTAATGTTTTGAGCATGAGATTGGGAGTCTCAGGGATGTCAAACGTAAGAAGAATTTCCCAGATGAACAATTAGAGAAGGATCGTTCATTTTGAAGAAGCAACCAAAATTCAACATTAATCAATCAAGGTTTTTTGATTGATTTGTTGGGAAATGAGAGAGAGAGAGAATATGATAGAATAATTCTATCTATAATCTATAAATTTAGGGGAGAAATGTAATCAGGCTTCATTCCAAGGAACATCAAACTTCTGATCCCACAGTTGGCAAGCACACAAATTTTTTATACTCTCAATTTTCCAGGATAAGAACCTCAAGAGTTCAGGACACTTTCCTCCCCATTAGGTTGTAGGTTTGTTTGCTTTTGTTTGTTCATGTGTGTTCATGAAACTTTTTATTCTATTTTCAAAATTCAGAAGCTTTAATGAAGCCACAAGCCAGCACAGGGTGATCATGGGACCATCGGGGACACAATGCTTCTAATTCGGACTAAGAGGACCTCAAAAGAACAGCAGAGGCCTTCTGGGGAAAAATGCTTCCTATTGTTTTGGGTAAGAGAAAGAAGAGACTTGAAGTAATTCACCTAACACCTCATTACTCAGGGTCTAGAGAGCTATGATTATGTGCAGCTCTGCTAGCTGCTCCACAGCCAGCCCTTTTCCACTCCCAGGACAGAGGCAACGCCGTAGACATGCCACAGCACCAGGGAGAGACAAAGGGTTTTGTTGCTGTGCTGTTCTGTTCTGTTTGGTTTTGTTCTGTTCTGTTCTGTTTTGTTTTGTTTGTTTTTCTATAATACGTTTAGTTTAGATTTTAGGACAGAAATGACAATGACAATATTCCATACAATATTTTTTTATTTTGTTTTGTTTTGTATTGTTTTGCTTTTTGCACAATTCTATTATTAGAAGGATGTCAGTTCTAAATTCGGCCATCAATATACAACCTTATTTTCATCTAAAATTGATGAAAAATACCTTATGTTAAATGGGGTATGGAGGCAACATGCCCAGAACTGAAATGCCACATTAAAATTTTTATTAAATTAAACTTAATTTTACACTTTGAATAGCAAGAAAATAATTCCTAAAGCCATGGAAAGAAGTTTTTATCAAGTAAATCCTTAAAAGGAAGGTTGATCACTGGCTAAATCTACATTTACATTAGAAGGATTCTAAAAGGCTCTCCCTATTCGAATAGGATGTATTTTTTTAATGTTAAACATGAGTTTGTAAAATTGAATTTTGCAGACAAGAAAGTGAAAAGACTTCCCTTTTACCTTGAAAAAGAAGTTAAATGTTAATTAAACATACACTTCTCTACAAAACTTTCTAAGTGTCTCTCTTTGGTATTTAAACTCAACATTGCTCAGCTTTAAATTAGTCATACTCTGAGGCTCTGTATTTCTCATCAACAAGATGCTTGATAGCCTTTCTAACCCCACAGTGCTTACAGAGCTCCTCACCTAGTGTGTAGTAGCAATTTTTCTGTGCGAAATTTTGGAGGATTGCGTATCAATGAATTAAACAAGCCAGGCTTTTGTACTCGGTGTGTGTAAGGCAGACTTTGAAGAGCTCAAACATGCTTGCTGATTTTTGAAGAGAATTATGTTTTCCTGTAATAAAATAAACACAACGTTCATCTGGAATATCAAACTAAATCTATATCAAAGGGACCTAAGGAAACCTGGAGCAGTACATGAACACTTCCACCCAATCTCCTCAAGAACTGAAACAAGGATGCAAAAATATTTGAAGTCTGGGCTGGGGAAGGGGGGAGAAGTGAGAAATTACTCTTTAAAAAATATTATTTTAACATATGTTAAGTATTTACTTACTTTGTGGCTGAAAATATGAAAATCAAGGTTTGCTATAGTTTAATAAGTGTGTAGCCCTTCTGCTTCATGGTTGTAAAGTGTATTACAATGCCACAGAGATCTCTGTCTGCTACACAATAAGCATCATTCGAAAGAGAGAGGCGGTGAAATAGACAGGATCAGTCATAACATGATCAGACATTTTCATCAGGATGACTAATGATACGGGAGTGACCTTCGGCTCTAGAAAAAAAAATGTGAAGATATAGAACTCTAGATCTATTGGTGCTTCTGTTTGGCCAGATTGGGGTCTGTGCCTGGAGAGAGGAGGCAGGGGATAGACCAAGAGTGGAACTGGCACTTTGAATGATGTCTGTAGTTTATTGCACCACAATCTGCTCAAGAACGGGTTGCCAGGAAGATGACACTTCCGTTTGACATCCCAATAATTTCTTTGATAACATATGCAATCAGTTCACAGACCCAGCCCAGCACAGTTGGCTGGAGTTGGAGGAATGGGCGGGGACTTCTTGGCACTCCCAAGAAGACAGGTGGGGAAGCTTTGGATTAAGCTGTTTGCTCATAGAGCAAACAGAGCGAGAGGTGGCAGGAGCTTCTTCAATCTTCCTCCTACTGTACTAAATACACTGTAAAGTAACCTGACCAAGCCTGGCTATGGAATAATGATAATTCCAATTGCATAATCATGAGCTAATTCTTTTTTGTCTGTTTCTAAGTCAATAGATAGAAACCTCCTGGAAGGCAGGAAACTGGCTTATTTTTGACTCCCTCCAAAGAAGCCTTCTATATTTCAGACATTATTTAAATAATAGACTATGCATAAATGTACTTCATAAAGTGCTGCTTAACTGCTCTGCTTTATTTATAAAGAAACTAAAGCAAAAGAGCAAAAAAAATAGAAGTTTTAAATTAAAAACGAAATCAGAATTACAGGATATCAATGCCACACCTTAGAAGAAAAGTCTCAGACTCTGTAATAATTCTTAATGCTGTCATGTTTCTCTAAGGACCCTCTTTTATCTTCCTTTTTTTTGAATAGAAATTGAGTGTGCATTAGTGCACTTGAGTCCTCCTTGGAATGCATTGAGAATACAAGTGCAGTCATCAGGCAATCATAAAACTCAAAATGGGGAAAAAATATCTAACAGTGCATTCTTACTATCATGGATGAATACCCAAACATGGGCAGGTTCACAGGACAAACCACAAGCCTGGGCTTAAAAAGATCACACCTGGCTTCATTGGACTGCAAGTCCATTTGAGAAGTTCAGGTCTCTGAAGACTCACAATGTGAAATAGAGCCAATGTGCCCAGGCACAGTGACACATCCCAGTAAAATATGTGCCTCTGTTCAATGACACAGAAATTGAGGCTCATGAGGACATTGACAAGATTTAGTGGATAAAATAGTACAAGGAATTCTCTTAGCCAGTGGTTCCTGGATATGCTCCTTCCCACTGTCAAGTTGCCTCCCTCACAAGGAAGCTGGCAGTTAAAGCAAAATGGGGACCCAAAACCAGATCCTAAGAGGTGGAGAAGAAACCAAAAAGTGAGACTACGCTGCTGCCTTACTTAGCAAGCAGGGACTGGAAGGAGTTGGTGGGTTGGGTTCTCAGCAGCTTCCCTGTATCTACAATGAGATAAAAATAAGGACAGAAGAGTCAGAGGGTGGGAATGGGAAAGAGAAATTAACAGAAACATAGGCAGAAGGAACAAAATGAATATGCTCAACACATGGATTTATAAATCCAAGACAACAGGTGTAAATCAGTTCCCAGACAGGCCATGAATGTAATTGAGAAATAATCTTGATTGATTTAAGAAGAAAAAAAACATTACTGGGATGTAAGTGCAGGATAATATGGGCAGTAGAGGAAGAGAGAAACATGAAGGATTTGAAGCTTGCAGACACTGGTAAGGCAGTAGGAGACCACCCAGAAGGGAGCTACGGCAATCAGAGTCTTCTTTTGCGCTTTCACAGCAAAGCAAACAAGGCCGCAAATAAATAGGAACCTGGGATTCACCCATGGGTCTAGAATTTAAAATGCAATAGCTATAAGCATGGGGCAGCATCCAGCAAACTTGCCTTACCCTAGTAGTCAAAGCTAAACAATGAGCTGCCCCTAAATTAGCTCAGACTCTGGCCAGTCAAGACTCCTCTCTAGAAGACTGACTCCCTTCTTTGAACGAAGGATGTAGAAAGGAGCTTTTGGCAACAGCAACTCTACCTGACTTCTTCTCTGTCATTTTTAGTTTCTTTGTGGGAGTCGCTGACTTGCTTGTGGTCAGGGCATCTCCATCTGGCTGTAACAGATGTCCCAGGAAAAGCTCTGCCTGTATCCATTTCACTCCTCTCTTTGCTCTATCATTTGAACACCAAAAATGTGGTTCCAAGAACATACAAAGAGCAATGCATTCGAGATGTGAGAGTGGCTGGATAAAGCAGTTTCAGAGACTGATAAATAGCAGTTCAGGATTCAGAGAAGAGGAGAATTTCCTAGCCCTTCGCTGAGGACATAGAAGCAAACGTGAACAGTTACAAAATAAATTTGGTAACAGCCAGTATTTATTGAATTCTAGCTGCCTGCCAGTCACCACGCTAAGTGCTTTCAGTGTATCTGTATCATTTACTCATCAATGCCACTCAGAGAGAGAGATATACTACCTGTCTTTCCATTATGTATGTAAAACAAATAGGTTAGGGGTAGTTGGGCAACCTCCCATCTTCAGGTGCCTAGGAACCAGAATTCTGCTTGTAACTGTCAATCACTCCTCTCATTACATGTTTCTTCATTGGTATCATGTAACTTTGACTTGAAATTGAAGAGTCAATTTCAAGGTACCTGAAATTTTCTTACTAATAAAAAAATGAACTCTAGACATTTGCAAACATTAATTCCAAGCTTTCTTAAGAGAATCATCATAACAAACATCTCAGATTCAACTGACTTTCCTTCCTCCCTTATATCTGCTTAACATAAGCCATGTTCTTCTTTCTCCTCGGCTACCGTAACAGCTCTCCCAGGTCTCTCCCACCCTTCAATATCGCCTATGCTTATCTTTGCAGTTGCAATGATTCTTTCAAAATGAAAGCAAGATTATGTTTCCCTTTGTCTTAATCCCATCCAGAGTCCAGATTTATCACTTGAAGCCAGTGTCCAAGCTCTCACAATGGCACAATGGCACACAAGACCCTACATGATCTGGCTTCCTACCTGGCCTCACCTCCCGGCTGCTTCCTCCCTTCCTTCCCAGCTTCAGCCACAGTCAGCTCCTGACTGCAGTCTCTGGTCTCTGGCAGGAACACCCTCCCTCACACAATTCCATACATAGATTCCATGCCACATTCTCCATGTTTATAATCAAGCATCCACTCATAATTGAGACCTTCCTTGATTGCTCAAAATAAAATGGCATCCGCATGCATCTCTACTCCCGCCCTATCTTATTTTTCTTTATAGCACTTATCACGACCTGACCTTCTAATTATTATGTTCACTGTCTGCCTTCTCCCCAGGAGCATGCACTTCAAAAGGACTCTCTCTTCGCTGATGTATCTCCAATGTCTGAAACGTGGAACCAGTAAATACTTGTTTGATGAATCAAGGCAAAAAAAATAGTTTAGTGTCTGCATCTCCTGGATAGTTTATTGTGAATAATGAGAAGATAATTAACAGAGAGAGAAGGAATCCAGACTTCTGGTAGGGAAAGCAGAGAAGAAGATTCTAAAGAAACTGGAGGACAGCAACAGATGTAGCCAGTCGATAAGCAACAAAAGAGATGCTGAAATCATTTCTATCCATTATGAGAAGCGGGGAGTATAATTCTCAAGAACAATGAATGACACTCTTTGAGGCCTGATCCTTCTGCTACTGATGTATGGAAGCCTAGGGACCCAGTTTCCGAGAAAATCCTTATCACCCATCACTGTCCAATCAATTGGAGCTCTTGAGTAGAGGCAGGCGGTGAGAAGCCGAGAGCTCTGGATTAGAAGCCATCCAATTAGATCGCCAAGCACTCCACCGAATCCTGATGGCCACGGTGCAGGCCCTTATGTCGATGAGTCTCGTCATTTCCAGGTGGGTGGGGAGGAACGCACATTTTAAAAAAGCCCTGTTACTTCTCAGATTTAGCCGGTCATGCTGATTCTCTTTCAGTAAATGGCATCAGCCAGCAGAAACTGTCTGATGTTAAGCCTTCAAAAACGGTACATCTGACAGTCTGGAGGTGACTCCGGGGTCATCTGTAACATGCTAAATACATCTAATGCCGAAGGCCAATTTAGAGCCATCAAAATCGATCTTTTTGTTCTCAAGTAGGCCAGGTGTGCTCTTTATGGTTTCATCTTACTGGAAGGCCTTTCTATTTTGGGTGAATTTCATTTTAGAGGTGTTGATTGTTTGCAGATGCTTACAAAAGAAACAACGGGATATTTTTTTAAAAAAAGGTTTTAGAAGTGCTTAAGAAAGTTTTATAACTAGCAATAAAGAACTCAAGGTGGCTTCGGGACACCCTGTCTAATAAAGCCCAACGTGGAGCTGAGCAGGGTGAAGAATTTAAAAGTCTGGATTCTGGGCTCAGACTGAAGGCTCCATGTGTGAGCTTTCGTCTCCTGTAAGCCATCACATCGCTCTGAGTTCTCCATCGCTTCATCTTGGAAAATGAGAAGTGATCATCCACTTCCCAGAGTGGGGGGGGCAGCACAGCACCTGCACCGGCTGTGACCCACTTTGCTCCCATCAATGGCTCCGCCTACTACAGCTCTGTCGAAACCATGGTAACTAGACATGTACTAAAACGTATGCCAGCCAGGGAGACAGGGCTTCAGGTCTTTGCTCTCCATTTCAAAGGACATCAGCTGCCTAAGAACTGCATGACCCCTTTGGATGCTAAAAAGGATTTTGTTTCATGGTTTTATGTCACCAAGTATGCCTTGGTGATCCCCAAGATGAACGTTTCTTTGCAAACTGTCCCAATTGCAACCCTACAGAAGCAAGCAAGCAGGCTCTGACTCTTCAACAATCTTTCTGTTTTGATTTCTTTTTTCAGGGCTCAATGCAGTCTTTGAACACACACTATCTTCTTTGCTTTAAATAAAACAAGAGGCATGAGTATTCCCACATTTAAATCGGAAGGAAAAAAAGAGAGATCCTGGAACCACTCAATGGCATTTTTAATTTTATAAAATTTAACACAGTGGTGATGGGTAATTTAACTTCCGCAAATGAGGTTGCTGGATAATCATAGCTTGAATAATCACTCTCCCTTATTTAAAAAAAATTAATAAAGTAAGAGTATTATGAACTTTTCCAAAAAAAATTCCTCCTAAATTTCAACCTCAGTGCAATTTAAACATGTTGAGAATAAAATCAATCCATCCAAGCTTCATCAAAGACAAATCATGACCTCTGCAACACAGCTCTGCAGGCAGGCAGAGCAGACCACACAAGACTGACAGAGGGAAAGCTGGCCTTTGGAAGTCCTAACTGTAGAGGACAAAGGCTCAGAAACCAGAACCACTGGCTCCTTGCTGGACTCCCCAGCACCTCATGGTTACCTTTTTAAACGCTCTTGATTCCTTAGTACTTCAGTTTCAAGATCATTAATAAAACATCAGCTGCAGAAGGCAGCACCCTGACGGGCAGTGATGAGGGCAAGTAGGATGCTATTGTTACAGCCATTAGATTGGCTGAGGCTGTAGTCGTGAACAGGGCATAAACTTAATGGAAACATAACTAGAAGGAGACATGAAGTTTTGCTCAATAAAGAGTAAAGAAAAACTAAATTTACAAAGTCTTTAAATTCATCTATTTTCAATAAGGTTTATTTTCTTGTTATAAAACCATTGAGTATATATTGGGAAAATTACAGAGAAAAATATTAGTAAGTTTCCTAAGTCACTAAATACCTTTTCTTCCATTTACTCATACATATATAGATGTTTTAAAAGCTCCCTTCCTTTGCCTAATGTTCTATATATGATGCTAGTCAGTTCCCTGGTTGTCCCAGAGACTCTATTTGCTCTCCTAACACATCATTTTCTATTTAGACTCTCTTGCCAGGGATACAGACTCCTGGTTTGTTTGATGAATCACTGGGTTCTCCCTCCAAACTGGTAACTCACTCTCCACCTAAGGTTGTTTTCATTTTTCATTCTCATGCTCTTTTGAGCTGACAGGAGCTCAGTCCTGAGAAAGGTCTTCAGAAACAGCTGGAGATGGAGGACATGTTACCAACCCAGACAGGGAATTCAAAGAAAAAAATATAACTACTCTGAGAAAATTGAAGCATGTGTGGTGTAGTGAAAGGGGAGCAGGCCTGCTTTCGTCCGGAGCATGGGCTGCTTTCGTC
>LOJH01045008.1:1934-13675 GCA_001685095.1 Ellobius talpinus | reverse complement strand
GGGAGCCGGGCGGGACGAAAAGCAGGCCTGCGCCCCCCATATCACTACATGTCTTTGAGTCATAGCAGAAGCTTGGGGCATGGGGTCCCAAATGGGGTCACTTCATCCTGTCTGCACGGGCAGTGACAGTTTGGTGAGTTTTGTCTGCGTGTGCCCTAGCCTGGTCCCAGACTCACCTGTTCTCTTTGGGGAGAAGGTTGTTGCTAAGAATCATGTAAACTTCATGAAAGGTGAGGTTGCAAGATTGGGCGCTATATTTGAACTCTTTAAGGAAGGTGAAGGGATTAGCAGTATAAGATCCCAACCTCTTTCTATTTGATAGAGTTAGCTTAGTAAGAAGGGTACATGGACCTCAACCAAAATGTCCACCCCGGCAACCTCCATGCAAAGGGAGAACTGGGGCCAGGGTAGGCTGGGTAGGGGGAAGAAAAGGGGGGTCCAATGGTGGAGTGTGGGGACTGAATGTTGCCAGTGGCCTAAAAGTGGGTTCAAGAGAAGGATGATTAGGACAGCCTGTTGCTGGAGAAAGAGAGAAGGGGAGACTGGAGGGGCCATGCCAGAGGAAGAGGCCAACATGGGAGAAGCTCATTAGCTGGAACAGAAGTGTTTTTGACTTCATAGCTAGGAAGAATTAATTGGGAGAACAGGAAGAACAGAGGGAAGACTTCAAATGGAAATAAGAGGAAGCTGGAATGTAATGAATAGGGAATCTCTTTGCATTTTCCCAATCACTTACAATAGTTGTAAAAGTCCAGAATAATATTGGGATCTAGGTGGATATTTGGATTGGTTATCAAAAGGATGTTGAGGTCAAATTTGATTGCAAAAACAAATAAGTTTGGTACGCTTCAGGTCAGGTGCCAAGTGGAGAGACTGGAGGTTTTCTAAGAGGCATCCCAAGGGAGAATGAGAGGGTATGAATGGCACTGTTCCTATGGATGAGAAATATGAATGGATCATAACAGCCTGTAGTCAAGGGTGACCCCTGGACTCAGGGAGGATGAAATGAGGACCAAGCCTTTCAGTGGTTTTCACTGCACTTAATGCGGAATCATGGATAACTGCCAAAGGACACTTAGCACTTAGTACCATGGCTTTCAAGAAGGCCAGAAGACTTACCAGAAGGCAACAAAAAACTGAGCTCAGGAATGAAGTCTCAACCATGGCAAAGGGATAAGAACACGGTTGCATGGTAGCATAAAAGCCATGAAGGCATAGAGAAACTGTGGGGTTCTAGGAAGTCTGAAGGGGAGGCAGAGAGGGAGTAGGGGACAGAAACGGATCACAATAGCCCAGTCAGACCTAAGGAAGCTGCAGGATTGATGCTCCAAGGGTGAGGGAATAGGGTCAGTGAAGAGAGCTAGCAGTAGTCATAAAGACCAAAGTTGGGGGTATCTCTACTTCCAAGAGTACCAGAGGGATATCAGATGTCCAACATCATGTCCTCAAACACAGGGAAGCATTCACACCAACCAAAGGTGGAAATTATCAGATTACCTGTGGTGGATGAGATGTGGAACAATCTGTGAGCCAGAAGGTGAGTCTGTTATGAGTGGACAGGAGATGAGGGTCCTGATGAAGCTCAGACCCCGAGAGATAGCACAGGCACTGGGAGAACCTATCTGGGTCATGCAGAAGTGTAAGGGATTTTTCCAGTGTAAGGACATCTTGGCAGTCGGGAGACAAGGAATACCATTACCACAACCTGCAACAAACCTTATGCAAGAGGTTTATTGGGCAAGAGATTGTTGGGTGGTGGTGGCACATGCTTTTAATCCCAGCACTTGGGAGGCAGAGGCAGGCCAATCTCTGTGAGTTTGAGGCCAGCCTGGTCTACAAAGCTAGTTTCAGCATAGGTCGGGCTGTTAAAGAGAGAAACCCTGTCTCAAAAAAGAAAGAAAAGAAAAGAAAAAAGAAAAGAAAGAAAAGTAAAACAGACTAAAAAGAGATTTAGTGAGGAGAAACCCAGAATGTCAACAGGAGGACAGTAGAGGGATGGATGGAGGGGCTGGCTTTTATAGGGTCTTGGAGCATGTGCAGCGGGCTAGTGGAAAACTACAGCAAGGCCTGAAGTATTGCTTGGCCATAAACTTTGAAACATTGTTTGGCATTAACATTGAGTCATGGGCAAAGGGATTTCCAAGTCTTAGAGCTCTGGGTCAATTGGGGGAGGGTGTTTTTCCCTTGACCAGTTCCCCTACCAAAAAAGTAGACCCTCTTTTTGTGTGCTGTTACTCTATACAATATAGATTATTTTCCCCTTTAAATTAATTTTATTGTTGACCATATTTTTTCTTCTGATTTTTTTGTTTTGTTTTTTATTTTGTTAATTTGTTGGTTGATTGGTTGTTTTATTATTGCTTGCTTTAAGTTTTGTTTTTTTTTTTCTTTATTTCTTGCTTGTTTGGTTTGGGGTTTTTTTTTTAAGAAATCTTATTATGTAGTTCTGACTGGTCTGATGCTCATTATATGTGTATATGTCAGAGTGGCCTCAAACTCACAGAAAGCCTCCTGCCTCAACTTCCACAGTTCTGGAATTGCAGGAATGAGCCACATGTCCAGCTGTTCCTATTCCTTTTGAAATACACACACTCTTTCAGACTCTAGAGAAGTGCCCTCCAGTGGAGCCTGCAAAAATGTTCACATCTGTGTGGTTTGGTATAATAGCCACTAGTCATGTTTGCCTGTTGACACCTGAAATCATGGCTACTGTAGCTGAGAAAACCAATTTTAACTCTAAGTATTTAAACTAAAATTTAAATTTGCATAGCCATGCTTGACTAGGGTCTGCTATCTTAGATCACTGTGGAGTCTTGGGTTTTACAGTTTTGAGCCTATTTTCAGTATATCATCGTAGTTAGATAGTTATACATTTTAGTCTCATTTTCAAAATTTATTACAAATCATAAAGTAAAACCAAATCTGAATTATGTTTTTGCTTATCCCAGGGAAATCTTGTTAATTGTTCATTCCAAAGATGTATTCTATTGCTAATGGTTTCCTAGCCTTTATTTGTTAGAGAGAAAATGTGTTAATCTGATAGGTAAATGCTGGCTTGATCTTCATTCTAGAAAACCATCTCTTTAGTGTGATTCAGAGTCAGGGCTTCTAACTGTCTTCCGTATTATTCTTGTTTGCTCTCACATTGTCTTCAGGATCCAGAATGGAAGACTGCGGGATATTGATCAATAATAGAACATTTGATCATTATTCATTAAATCCTAGGCTTCATTTCCAGTTTCAGGAAAAAAAAAGACAGTGACAGAATAAATTATCTGTACATTTCTAGGAACTAACTTATTTTGGAAGAAACTCAAAATGAATCAATCACTATACCAAATTCTACTCTCTGTTTAATTACAGTAAAATACCAAGCATTTTGGAATATTTTTGTATGTAATACAATTTATTACATAAAACCCAACTTCATTTAGCAGAATTATAATATAGGTTTTTTTATGCTGAGTTGGTAAAATTCTAAATAAATAAAATTGTAGTTAACTAGATATAGGTATTACTAAAGCACCCACTTGTAGCCATTCAAATGTTTCAACCTACAAAAATTTCATAGAGATTAAGCATGCAAAAATTGATAACATGAGATTTTCAGTGCCATTCTTTCCTCCACATACCACCTGATGGGCTACTAGTATGCTGTCTGAAATATGGAGAATGTTAGGTTTACAGTTACCAATTAAAATATCCCATTTTTAAGCATTTTTGTGAAGTTTTGGGTAAATGTAAAAATAAATATTTCTGAAGGCCAAACACACCCAATCATAATGATTAATATTTTATAATATCTGTAAAAGCAAATGGTGTTCTAAAAATAAGTATTCCTTAAAAGTGTCCTTAACTGCACTCGAAAATCCCAGGCCTCTTTAAATGTGTTAAAGTAACAATAAAATTAATAAAACAGTAAATATCCATCTGCTTAAAAATCATTTCTTTTAAAAAGGAAGATGGGCACAGATTTTCCTCAGCCTCCTTCAACCATAGCTACATGTAGTAAGAATTTTAGCTAGGAGAACATAGGCGAGAGCCAGGTGTATAAACATGTTTGACAAAGAGCTAAATTTCGAATGTGAAGGTACTAACCTTGGCATTCCCTATGGTGTAAACGGTTGGATATTTCCGAAAAGATAGAGTATGAGATGAAGAATTATGGAGACTGCCTTTAATCTCAGTACTTAGGCAGGCAAATCTCTGAGTTCGAGGTCAGCCTAGTCCACAGAGTGAGTTCCAGGACAGCCAAGACAACATGTACAGAGAAAGCAGAAGCCCTGTCTCAAAAAATCAAAACAAAAAACCAACAAACAAGCACAGTATTTCAAGCCCTGAACACCTGCAATGCAGGACTTTTAGTGAGATCTGTGTTCCCGCAATCCAGAACACCAGACCTCCCACAGCACCTTCTCTGCGCAGCAAAGCCTTCCTTTGCAAAGAGCTACTGAAGGCTTGGGTCAGGGTGGGAGAATTCACAGCTTCGCTATCAAATTGGTGCCACCTCGAGATGTTTGAAGTGGTTAGTCTTGATTATCAACTTGACACAAGGTTGAATCACAGAGAAGGGATTCTCCATAAGGATTGTCTTCATCAGATTGGCATGTCTGTGTTTTCATTAACACGGGAAGACACCTTCCAAGAGGACAGCACAGTTGCCGAGGTGGGGCCCTGGGTGTATGAGCTATAGAGGGATAGCTAACAATGAAGCGTGGATGCGTGAGTTTCTCTCTGTTCTTGACTATGAACGCTATAAACCAGCTCAGTGTTCACAGGTCACAACCTGTGAGTCATGACCCCTTTGGGGTTGAGTGATGTTTCTACAGGGGTCACCTAAAACCATGGGAAATGCTGATGCTTTCATTTTCATTCACACTGGCAGCAGAATTACAGTCATGAAATAGCAATAAAAGCAGTTTTATGGTTGGGGGTCACACACATGAAGAACTGTATTAAAGGGTCCCAGTGTTAGGAAGGATGAGAACCTCTGATCTAACTGCTTCAAGCTTCTGCCACTGAGACTTCCCTGAAGTCATGGTCTGCAACCTGGAACTGTGAGCTGAAATAAACCTGTTCTTTGCTGGTCTGCTATTGGTCAGGATAGTTTATCATAGCAACAGAAATTAAACCAGGACCGTCTTCTTATGGAACCAACACAAACAAATTAATAATAATATATGTCTTCCTATACCCATGAAACCACAGGAATGAGATATTTTTAAAGGACCATAGCTTCAATAACAGAGTAAATATTTAGGTAAATGAGTTAAAATGCATATTAACAAAGTAATAATGCTAAGAATTTTAGGTGGGAAATTTTGTTTCAGCGCTGCATTTTTGCAGTTACTAAACGTAAAATATGTTTAAGGTGGGAAGACATATATAAGGCAATTTGGAAATTGAGCCAGTGTCAAGAGAAGAAATACAATATGCAAACTGAGTGTAACAGACGAGGGGAGTTCAAGATGTCACAATCAAAGCAGGGATGTTGAGAAAACAGTCCAACTCCTGGACTTGCTCTTTCATTACAAATCCCAACGCCCGAAATGGGAACTAAGTGAAGGACTCCTAAGTGTTATAAGCAATGTTATGATGAGTGACCTGGCAGCTTATAAAAATGACTTCAGTGTACAGCAACTTACAACAACCATGAGAAGGGGGGGTAATGAGGCACTTAGCACTGTGAACTGCTCCGGCATTTGCCACTCTAAGTATTTCAGTATAGATTCGCAACGTCTCGTTAAAAAAAGCATTGAGGTTCCCATCTGTGATTACTCAAGTCTACAGTCTTGGGGCTGGAGGTCATCCCAGGAGCTATTTGTTTACATCAAATCTTCTCTGCAAAAGCCCTGCTCAGTGCTTATCCAGCCTCCTAAATGTAGCAACAGCATCAGAGAACTATAAAACAGATGCTTCTCATTTTCAAAGCATTTGAATTGTAAAAGAGTTCTTTCCGGCAGACTGAGAAGGTACCTTTCTCTCAAGTTAGATTCTCACCTAAAGGAAGTGTAGACCCTTCTTCTCAGTATACTGTGTCTCCTTGTGCCTTCTTTTCTCCGTAGCTGTTTTATTCAGCATGCTTTGAGAGGTCTATCCAGTCATCCAATGTTCTGATGAAAGCAGACACCCCCTAGATAAACAGTACCCCAGGTACTGTATGGTTTAAGTAGAATATGACATTGCCTTCCTTGAGCCAGGCTCCATGCTTCTGTTTGGCTCAGCTTCCTTGGCAACCATATCACTTGGTCAACTCATACTGCCCACAATGTGATATTAGCTACAGATGTGTTATACATAAGTTGGTTCCGTTCCATTTCCAATAGTCTGTTGCTTAGACCAATTCTCAAAACCTGATGCTAAGTTTGTGATGTGCTTTTCCTATTGCTAAAGGAGGTCATCATGTTATGTTTTGTCTTTATCCAGTCAATGGGGCAAAGCTCACTGATGCATTTGCCCAATGTTAAACCAGCACTGTAGACCTGAAACAACTTCAGTTGCTTTGATGTGCCAAATAATTTATGTATTGCTGGATTCTTCTTGCATGTATTCTATTTAGATTTTTTTTGTCTCTAACCCCAGGAGTAATACCTAAAGGCTTCCTCTCTTTTAATATCTTTATCAGATTTGAATATTAGGACTAAGTTGGCCTTACAAAAATTAAGGAATGAGTCAGAGTGCTGATTCATGACTACATGTATGTTCATTAGGGACTATCAATGAGCCATCTAGTTCCAGGAACTTGGGGATTTATTTTCAGTTATTTTGCAAGTTTCAAGAAGGCAAAATTAATTTTGCCAATAATTATGGATTTTCATTTCAGTAATGTTTGGACTTTATATTTTATCCTTATTTTTAAATTGAATTAGAATTTTTCTAGTTATCTTAGATAAATGCATGACAATTATTTTTAACTTTTGTTTTCAGCTTACATATATATATTTAAAACTATAAATGCTCCGTCAATGTGAGTATGTTATATATTCATTGCTATTCCATTAAAATATCTTCTAGTTTTTTTGTGCCACCCCCTTTTACTACATTTAATTGTTTATTGCTTGGTTTTGTGTGTGTGTGTTCCATAGCATAAATGTAAATATTATGCAAATATTAGAAGACTTTCCTTCCTCCATGTAGGTACTGAAGATTGAACTTGGGTCATCAGACTTGTTGGCAAGTGCTTTTATCTGATGAGATGTCTGGTGAATTACCTCACCATCCGTGTAATCTGCTAATCCACAAGAATTATTTAATTATATGTCACCTACTTTGAAAACATTCAGAGACCTTCTCATTATTGCTTTATTATTAATTTCTATCTTAGTTATATTGTAGCCATAAAACATTTCCTTATTTAATACTGTCGGTCACTTGCTTCATAGCTCAATCAATATTTGGAAACTTTCTGTATGTTCATGCAGAAAAGACTTCTGCACAATTATCATATAATAATCCAAGGCATCTAGTAGGTAACAATTGGCAGTTATGCTATTCAAAGTATGTGTGTGCATATATATACTGAATATGTATTATATATGATATTTATATATTATATATAGAATATATTTATAATATATACAGGATATATCCTGGCAAAGAATCTGGCTTCAGTATGCTTATGTCTTGAGAACTTAAGAGAGGCTGAATTCAAAAGCAGCATGGCAGTCAGGCTGCGTCACTGTAACTGCTAACTATCTTATAGTGAAGGAGAGCAGCAAGAGAATATGAACATGTACAGATATGCACATGTACAGATATGAACATGTACAACAGGAAGATATAAATGTGTATAGTTGGGCAAGGAAAGGAGAAAAGGATCAGTGTGATTAAGGGGAAATCTTGCACTTCGCACTAAGAAAAATAAGAAAGGTTCCTCAAAGGAGACTTTGGACAGTTAGACAATGTTGAAAATCTTAAGACTATGGTGTCTTTTGAAGCTGACTGAATGCATCTCTTCATTATGAGATTTCCAGGAGTATATTGAATAAAAGGTAATGATTTAGGGGTGATATGTTTGGGTGTCAAATTGGCAAGGTATGTTCTTGTGATAGTTAATCTTCACTGTTAACATGGCTAGATTTGGGAGTCACCGGGGAGACATAGCTCTGTTAAGAGTCCTTGAGAGCTGGACAGTAGTGGAGCATGCCTTTATTCCCAGCACTTGGGAGGCAGAGGCAGGTGGGTCTCTGTGAGTGTGAGTCCAGCCTGGTCTACAAAATGAGTTCCAGGACAGCCAGGACTACACAGAGAAACCCTATCTCAAAACCCCCACCTCCCAGCAAACACACACACAAAAATAAGAGTCCATGAGATCCTCTTCAACCTCATGAGCATACTTCTTATTGTCTGGTGTTCTGGTCTGTTGGCACTCTACTCCTCCAGTTCCTACCAGAATAACCCATTAAGCTTCACTTACAACATTACAGGTTTTCTACCCCAGATCTCCAAAATCTTTCCCATTTCTCCTACGACCTAATTACAGAAGCCTATGCCCAATGGTCTGGTTTAGCCCAGCAGCAACTCCTTTCTGTATTGCTCATGGATTAATTACTCTTAATAAAGCAACTGATGGGGAACAATCCATAACAGCCAGAAAGGCTGCCAGTAAGAGGACCCTAGGCATGGCAGAAGGAGCTCGAAGCATCTGGTCCCATGGCATCCCCAGCCTGAAGGTAGAATAAGACCATGATCAACTCATTTTATTTAGTTTAGGATTTCAGGCCATGAGGTGAGGCAACTCACTTTCAGGGTGAATTTTTTTCTCCTTAGACAAATTTCTCTGAAAATGTGCCTGCAGACATGCCCAGTGGTCGCTCTCCCGGGGACTTAAAATCTAGTCAGCAATAGGACTAAACAGAAAAGCATATCTTTATTCTGTTGTTGGTCTTTCAACTATTTTATATTTTTATGTATTCATTATTACTCTTAAGAACAGCATATGGTTTAGTTTATGCTTAATTCAGAGTTAAATTTGCCTTCTGATTCCACAATTAAGTGTCCTTATTTTTAATTACAAGTATGTTAGAGCTTAAATCACCAATTTCCTATGACTTTCTGTGTACCTTCTCTTCATTAGCTTTTCACTTCATGCTTGCCATATTTAAGGCTATTCCTTTTCTTCCATGACTTTATTGGTTTTGAAGTGAAACGTACTTTGTTACTTAGTATCCCAGAGGTTATAATGTGTACCCTTGACTCATTAAAACCTAATGTCAATTCTGCCCATAGACAAAATTAAGTAACAAAACCAGCTTTAATATCTCACCTGAGAAAAAGTCTGAAAAGAAAATAGACAACATATGTGAAAAATAAAAGCAGCCCTCAAGAACTCAGACTTAAAGAAACAGAACACAATGATATCCAAGGAGCAAAAACCCAATAAGGTAAATCATGTTACCCTCTTTTACTGACTAGAAGAGGTTTGTAGGCTATGGTTTGGGGAAGGTGACCTCAGGGGGAGTCAGGCGTATTCCTGAGTTGTGAGGCTGCCAAAGCACAAATAATAAATTCTATGTAAAGAGAATATTAAAGAGTAGGGTTGCTTAGAGAAGGAATTCCACAGATCTTCAAATGAGTTCCCTACAGTACTCGGTTGAGTACGTACGGATGAGTGTATGCACATGAGGAAAATGCTTATGACTATAGGAAGAACCACCCAAAATATTAGAAAGAATGACCCTCTGAAACTCCAGGGACAGGAATAACACCCACTCCCAACAGCCAAAGAGAAAGGGTTTCTAACACAAACACCATTGATTTGGTTAGTAGTGAGAACAACTAACTGTGAAAGAAAATCCAGATATATCCAACTGGTTCCAGGTCATGTAGCTAAACTCAAGAATAAGGCTGGGAAAATGTATAGAAATACAATATGCCAAGCAACCGAAAAGGAAAGGCAGACAGTGGTAGGGATCAAATAAAAAGCTGTCTGCCTACAATGTAGCAGAAAGGCCAACTGGACCATGAAGATTCAGCCAGGTAAACTTAACACAAAATGCTGATGTTGCATAAATCATAGAATTTATAGAAGTTTATCTTGCAGTGAACAGTTCTTGGGTTAGTTCGTTCTTGGGTTGTGCTTAAGATAGGAAGGTTAAAAATCTTGTTATGGGGGAGCAATTGACACTCCATGGCTGGTAAGAGAAAGAGAGTCAGCAGTCTCTATGGGCATGGCCCCTTTTGGACCAGCCATGCTCCAGTTGATACCCCACCTCAGTGCATATATGGGACTCAGTGAGCTATTATAAAAATAATATCTGGGTTTGGTGACACACAACTTTAACCCCAGCACTGGAAAGCAGACTGATCTCTGTTTGAGGACAGCTTGGTCTATGTTGTGAGACCATATATAAATTTTTTTTTAAAAAAAATAGGCTATGAAGTTGGAAGTCAGTGGGTGAAAGTAACAGTTCTGGGAGGACTTAGGGAAAAAAACCATTAAGGTGAATGTGATCAAAATACACCATGTGCCCAGGTGAAATTCTCAAAGGATTAACACAAATATTATATTTGAAAAATAGTACTTTGGCTGGAGCATAGTAGCTCATCAGTAGAGCACTTGGCTAACATGTATAATGTCCTGGGTCCAGCCGCTTGCACTGAAAAATAAATAGTAAAAATAAACTAAATTTCTAGAATTGAAAATCAGCGTTATATTGAGACAAATACACACTCTGTCAAACTAACGGAGAGTCAAACATCGCAGAGAAAACACTGGCCAATCTAAAGACTTAAAAATTAAAAACTTGCTACTTGGACCGGAGCAGGCCTAATACAGCAAGCTCCATGAGAGCAGGAGTGGATCCAGACCAGGGTTATTTGCAGAAACAGGACTGAACCAGTGACCAAGGCAGGATCTGGGCTAAGACAGCGAACTCCACAGAAGCAGGTACAGGGGAGCGACTGCTGAGGGGGTGGGCTGGAGCCAGAGATCTCTGTGAGTCCAGGTGTGAGTCTGGGACCTTTCGGAGAGGAGACCTGAGCCAGGACCTCTGTAAGGTCCGGGTGTAAGTCTGGGACCTCTGAGGAACTAGGTCTAAGCCAGGACATCTATAGGTCTGGGCATCAGTCTGGGAGTAGGCCTGAGAGCCACGACCTCTGTGGGTCTGGGCACACCCGAATCTAGGACCTCCGAGGGAATAGATTGAAACCAGAGACCTTTGCGGGACCAACCCAAAGTCAGGGACCTCCGCAGAAAAGGATCCAGACCAGGGACATTTACAGAAACAGGACTGAGCCAGCCAACTCCACCGGAGCAAATCCCGGGAGCTTTGAGCGACCTCCAGGAACACAGAGTGACCTGGATACACAGAGGACCATTAGGTAACTGGAACCGTGGCACTGACTGCACCATGAGGAGCAACCATCTGAGCTTTGGATCCTCTGGAACCTGGAAGATTGGATCACCAGAATCACAGACAGCCCTAACTACACCAATCAGAGAAAAGTTGGGTAGACAAGGTAAGAACACATGCAACACCACAAAGAGCAAAACGACACCAGTAAAAACTAGTGACTCTACAACAGCAAGACTTGAACAACCAAATATAGATGAAGCAGAAGAAAATTACCTAAAAAAAAATTTAGGAGAATATTTGAGGCCCTTAAAGAGGAAATGAAAAATTCCCTCAAAGAAATGTAAAAAAAAGCAAACAAAAGATTGGAAGACATCAACAAATCCTTTAAATAAAACCAAGAAAAAGCAATCAAACATATGAAAGAAACTATTCAAGACTTAAAAA
>LOJH01045004.1:2132-15808 GCA_001685095.1 Ellobius talpinus | reverse complement strand
TACAGATATGTGTGCCGCCATGGAAACCTCATTTCTACCTATTTCTTCCTCTACTGCAGAGGGTGGTCCCTGCCTTATAATGGGATTTTAGGATATTTTCTATCCCCCCACCCCCACCTTGAACTCAGGGCCATCGTCCTGCCCCTGTTCTGAGTACTAGGATTACAGATATGTACTACCACGCCCATCTAATGCCATATATTCCTTCTAAATCATTCCCCAATCTATCATTATTATCATAGTATTAAGAAATAAATTCTTAGCCAGATGTGGTGACTCACAACTGTGATATAAGCACCTCAGAGGTGTAGGTAGAAGGAAGTTTGAGGGCAGTGTGGGGCTATATAAGAAACCATAGTAAATAACAAATAAATAAATAAATAAATAAATAAATAAATAAATAAATGCATAATTAGACCCATTGGAAACTTGGAAAGAGAATACTATGGCCTAATATAAAACCCAATTTTGTAAGCCAAGCAAGGGTAGCACACACCTTTAATTCTAGTACTGGGGAGGCAGAGGCAGGCAGATCTCTGTGAGTTTGAGGCCTACAGAACAAGTTCTAGGACAGCTGAGTCTACACACAGAAACCCTGTCTTGGGAAACAAACCAACAAAAGACCTTAATTTGTGTTTTTAATAAGCCATAGTATATAGGGGGCTGTCATGTGCGTAATCATGGAGGTGTCACTTCAGTGCCAGCCGATGCGCAGAAAAGTGCCTGTGAGAGATGGGTATGGTGATGCGTACTAGCAATCCCTGTAGTGGGGAGCCATTGCCAGGCAGTTCCTGGGGTTTTCTGGTCAGCCAGCCTGTTTTACTTAGTGAATCCCAGATCAATGAGACACCCTATCTCAAACAAGGACATAGTACCTGATGAATGACACCTAGGGTTGTCCTACACACACACACACACACACACACACACAAGCTGTATAGAAAATAATACCTTCATAAAGTATTAGCCCACTAGAAGATGCAAATTGTGGCTTATATAGCTTCTTTGTGAGCTGGTGTGAAGGATTCCTTGAAAACAGAATTTGGGTACCATCAATGTTGTGTGCTCCAAATTCTTCTTTGCTGGAAGGGAATGATTCTTTGGCAACCCAGTCCACCTATAACTAAGAATAATTATTCGTGAACCTTCTATGCTTGGACCAGGCTTTGGTCTCTGGCCGTTAGGTTCTACAAGACTGGATAGTCTGTAGTTTCTCCCGGTCCATCATTTCTCCTTCACACAGCTTCTTTGTAAGCATATGAGAGCCAGGGAAAGGTAGGGTTTGGCGGTCTCCCAAGGCGCTGGGTTCACATCTCGTTCTGTTGCTCTGATACCATTGTCACTCTCACAAGTGACAGAAACACTAATGAATTCCTTTGAGTGCAAATGAAACACACAGAAACTCAGGCAAGCCACCATTGGCCATATGTCCAGTCATGCCCTCAGGATTCAGGTGGGTCCAGCCATTCCTGGTTGGAGCGTTCTCTCTGTGGAAGGACCCCAGCTCTCTGTCCAGAAGAATTCACCAGCTAAAGTGAAAGACCTCAACCTCCTTCCTTCCGTTTCATCCTGGCTAATAATCCTGTTTCTCTGGAGTCTTCTACACTCATAACCTTTATTTCCTCATTTCATCCAACACCCTGAATTCTGTTGTGTTCACCCCCTTTATCATGTGGTGACAGCTCTGTAATGCTCGTGGCAATAGAAATTGTTCCTCTCCCGCCTCATCATCTACAGCACAATTGTAGATCTTCTTGGGCTAACGTATTTGGGAGAAAGGTCTTTGCAGCTGTGAACAGGTTAAGGATTATGAGATAAGAGCATCTTGGGTTATCTGAGTGGATTCTAAATGCCACCCTGAATGTCTTGATAGGAGATACAGAGGGCAGTTTGACATTACATGCACACAACACAAGCCTTGGCCCTATGGCATTTTCGTTTTGGACTTTTGACCTTTAAAATGCAGTAGAAGTTTCATGGCGGTCAAATTTTTGCTAAGTTGGTACAGTGGCCATGGAAGCTCTCTTAACATTCTGGATAAAATGGTTAACCAGAGATGCTTTGTTTTTCCCCAAACAAACATGCCCAAGAACCAACACTTGGGTGGAGAGGCAGCACCTCACCAGCACTCCCACCAGAAAGAAGGCCCCTCTTGACCTCGTCTCCCCTCCTCACAGTGTTCACTATGACGACCTTAGCACGGTTGCCACTCTACGTCACCCTCTTTCTTTACACTGCACTTTTTCCCCCTCTTCTCCGGATGATAGATTACGAGCAGGGCTGCTATGAACATTTGTTGCATGTCTTCTGGTGAATATGTCTCTGTGTTTCCATTGGACATGTAGCAAGGAGGGGAATTCCCGAGTCCTTGTTCACAGTTTTGCTCGGTGCTGACTTAACAGTCTCTTCTGCACTGCTACCTGTCACAGAGACTCGTAAATCTTTCCCTCTGATTCAAATCTTTCTGCTGAGAGTCAGAGTCACTACCGACATGAGTGCATGTGTATAACATCTAGCAATACATATACGTACATACACAGGTCTGACTTTTAGTGCAAGCTAATTTAAACTCAGTTCTGGAAAAAAAAGTTTTTGCTTTGTGTCCCTTTCTGTGTTCATGATCATCGGTAATTATTTGGGCTCAAGTCATGATCTTTCATTTTTCTTTGCCTGTGTTCATCCAAACCCTAAAGTCTACTGCCCACCTCCGTACTTTCTCTACATTATTTTAGGGGGCCCATTTTCTTCTGGGCGTTTCATAAGTGACTCCTCCTTCCATTTTTCTTTTGTCTGTCATCCACCCACAGACTGTAGATTTAGGCTCTCAAAGCAAGCTTTGATCCTGCACACTTCTAATTAAAACTCATGGGCATGGGTAGATGATAGACAAAGGCAAACTCATTTATGTTGGCTTTCTATTTATGTTTCCATAAACTTGAATTCAAGATCATTTCTAGGAGAAAGACTCAGATAAGTCTTCATCACCAGATACTGACTTATTAGCATTGTCTTCATAAATGTTTTCATGCTAAATTGCTCAATGCGCCTCCTCTGTGCATTTCTTGAAATGGCTGCATATGGTTGTCATAGAATCTTTCTTATTTTTAGCAGCCATAAAATCCTAATAGCTTTGTACAGTTATTTTTATTGTTGTTGTTGTATACATGTATGCATGTATATGTACATGTCTGTGTTTGTGGCAGTCAGAGATTAATATCAGGTATCTCCCTCAAACAATAGCCACCTTAATTTTCAAGACAGCCTTTCACTGACCCTGAAGCTTTCTGATTCAGACAGTATGACTGCCCAGTGAGCTCCAGGTGTCCTCCTGTCTCTGCCTCTCCGGTGCTGGGATTCCAAGGGTGTGTTGCCATATCCGGATTTTTGATGTGAGTTCTGGGGATAGGACTCAGGCTGTTATGCTTACAAGCAAGCTCTTTATAGCTAAGCTACCTCTTCAGCCCATCCAGCTTTGTAAAGGCCACCTCTGGAGGTGCCAGACGCCCCTCTGAGCATCTCTACCAGGCCCCAGTTCTCAGGTAAAAATCAATAGCTTCCACAAACTACCTCTGTCTAATTATGACACATTATTAACTAAGCCAGTCAGGACTAGGCTGGGTTGGGGAGATTCCGTTTTCATTCCTTTAACAATTTGAGAATGGTTAATGGTACAGGTGCCCAGAGAGATGGCTCACCTGGTAAGAGCACTTGTTCTTGCAGAGGATCCAGCTTCAGTTCCCAGCAACCTCATGGCAGCATACAATCATTTTTAACTCCTCCTCCAAGGGATCCAGTACCAGTTTCTGGCCTCTGTTGGTGCCAGGCACACACACACATAGAGCTCGCATATAAATGCATGCAAGATAAACACATAAGATAAAAATAATCTTTAAAGAGGAAAGAATGATTATTTGACGGAGATGTACTTCAGTGGTAGATTGTTTGACTAGTATGCCTGAGGTGCTAGGTTCAGTCCCCAAGAGAGAGAGACAGGCAGACAGTCAGGGGAGGGAGGGAAGAAGAGAGGGAGGTAGGAAGGAGGAGAGAGAGAGAGAGAGAGAGAGAGAGAGAATGCGAGAGGATGTTTCATGTATGAATCAGTGTGTGTGTTTGCTGATGAGGCAAATGTGGACCTGCATAGTTCATTGACAGAAATGTACATCGTTATACACGATAGAGTTAGCCAGGTGACAGTTAAGAGGCTGGCGCTATGCTGCCAAAGCTAGGTGGAGAATGACTGTAGGAGGAATTGACACTCTGTCAGAACAGTGATAGAGTCTTCTTTCATCCTTCTTGAGAATTCCAACATTCTCAACGTACAAGAGGAGTGTTGTAGTTTCCCAACATTGTATGCTTGTCACTTTCGAAAGCTGACATACCTCTCGAGTCTTCAGAAACCTTCTAGGGCACCGCTTGCAGATCCTAAGTAACATTTTAGAAATCCCCATAAAATGGTTTAGTTGTAGCTCGCATCAAATTATTCATAAAATGGGAAAACCAATGGAATGCCAGTGATATTTCTGTCAAGAGTCAAAGGATGTGTATTTGAGGGATGGCGTGTTCATTAGGGGCCCCTTCTTGCTTCATCCTTTGGGAATGGTTGGCCTAGTGTCCTGTTTTTCTGTATTTCTCTCTGACACCCCCCCCCCACTGGCGTCTTTCTTTTCCTGGGCATCTCCTGCACTGTTTCATGGGCCGAGACTGCTGTGTTTCGCTCACTCTTTGTGGCTCGCCTTCCATTCTCCAGCTCTCCAGGCAGACAGTGCCCTGTTCACACTGGTGTGCCTCACCTCGCCACATGGCACCGAGTGTTCCAACCTCTGAGTGCCCCTATTGATTTTTCCACAGTGCCAGCTGCCTTGACCTCTTTATCAGCACCTGCCAATGTGTGTTTCTAACCTCTCCCAAAGGAGGCAGGACTCTGTTTCCCTTTTAACTTTCACAGTACATCACAGATAACAGAGCTGTGTGTGTATGATAGGTATTCAGGATGTTTGTCACATTAAATTGATGTTAGTACGTTGCCTTGGGAATTAACCCATTGTGATTGGATAGGGAGGGCCTGTGTGACAACTTGGGAAGCTCTTAGAGATTGGCCCTGTGCCATCTAATGGGCAGCTTCCTATAGACTATAAAACACTAGCCTCATTGATCCTTGGGCTCTCGCTTTGTCATGAGTTATCTGATATTAAAAAAAATCTATTGAATAGATAAAAATTATCAAGAGATTAATTTTTTTTCCAGCTCTGGGTTTTAGGAGCAGCAGTGGGCTATTTAACTAACAGATACTGTATTGTGAAAGGAAAAATTCAATTAAAGAGGAGAAAAGCAAACTTCATATATTCTGAATCATGTTATTTGATGATCAAAGTGCAGTTGGGCTCAACAGGTTTGTTATTGCCCTGAACTTCATTATGATTTAGTAATCTACCACTAAATCTAATTTTATGCTCCATTTAACATTAACCCGGTTGGGGCAAGGAAACAAAGTATACTTTAAGTAAAAATCATGGAGTTTCTGTTGTTGTTTTGTTTTGTTTTTTTGGTCTAAACTTAAAATGACTGGCTTTGTCTAGGGTTATTTAACATGACAGCTTTACTTGCAACATTACCAGAGAACTCAACTGAGTAGTAATTAAAAGCACTTGCTGGGACGGGACACGGTGGTTCATGCCTTTAATCTCAGCACTCTGGAAGCACAGGCAGGCGGATCACTGTGGGTTCAAAGCCAGTCTGGTCTATATAGTAAGTTTCAGGCCAGCCAGGGCTACACAGTGAGATCATTCTCAGAGAGAGGGGAAAGGGAGGAAGGGAGGGAGTTTGTGTTTGCTCACAAATCATGTGAGAGGAGGAGCATGCTCTGGTTCCCAAATCTGCTTTGTTCAAACCTCATTTGTGTTCTAAGGTCATGAACTTCCATCTCCTGCAGGTGCAAGATGTCACTTAGGGAAGACCTAAAAGCGTGGACTCTGGAGCCAGGTTCAGGGATCTGAATCCTGGTGCTTCTGCCTTTTAGTCAGTCTGGGTGTTGATGTGGTCTCTGTTTCAAGGGTCCAAAAATACTAATATTATTTACCACCAAGGTCCATTCTCAAGGTGAACTGAGTTCATATTTGAAAGCATCTAGTGCTTGACACCCACTAAGTGCGAGACGTGTGTTGGTAATAGAGAGCGATAAACCGCCCCTCCTGATTGTGCACTTTGGCAATTGCAGAGTATTGTGTTTGTTTATTGTATCATCCTCCTTCAGAGTGTTGTCATGCCTTCTGGTCATTCTCATGGAAGCTGGTTTTCACCCGTTTGTGTCCTACTGGTGAGAAGTTACCCAAAAGAGCCAGAAGGTTGTCATAAAGATTTTTTTTCAAGTTAGATAATAAAATATAGCTTCTTAGAAGATGCTATATTGCTGGAAGCCCTAGCTAAGGAAAAAGCAAACCAAAGACGTAAAGAGCATAGATGTTGGACGGGAGGAAACAAAAACCTTGTCAGTTATAAATGACACAATTGTGCAGGAACCCCAAAGAACATACCAACAAAGCAGTCAATGTGCGTAATTCAGTTTCATCTTATAGAGTTGCCTATGAACAATGAACTATTACAAATATCAAAAAGTATATCCTTCACAATAGCACCCCAAATTTGAAACCTACTAATTTGACAAACTGTGTATAGGGTTGGTATATTGAAAAATTATAAGATGCTAATTAAATAAGTCAAAGGAGACCTGAATAAATAAAGAGATGTTCCCTCTTCACAGATCCAGAGACTTACTATATTTAGAAACGGTCCCAAGTAAATCTCAGGGGGATTATCTTTATAACTGCCAATATACAGTGTTCCATTAACAGCCTATTCTACAACTCATACAGGAAAGCAAGTTGAATGACTGCTGAGTGTTGGTTGGCCCAGGGTTAACCAGGTCTTCTGTGGCTAGCGTGTAGCATTAAGTCCCTTCATGCACATATCCAACACTTCCACCTGGGAAGCACGGAGTGACATTAAACCTCATGTCTGTGCCTGGCGAGCCATAAGAAGGGCGGATGAGTGGCTTTTTGGTCTGAGGTGGAATTTTTCCTGAAATCATCCAGATGCTGTGACCTCAGTGAGGCTCTGTACTTTGTTTGCAGAAACCTGTGCCCTGACACCATGGAACTGCTTCTGTCTGTGGCTTCAGGTTGGGAAGTGGGGAGATTTGTACATCCCAGCTAGCATTGTAGCAGGTCGGTTGTTTCTACACAGGATGGTCATAGATATACCTCAGGTTTAGGATCTGGCAATAAGGTAGCAGAATTTAAAATTTGGTAAGGTTGTATAGTAAAGTCTGAAGTTTGAAAGAAAAACTCCTGGCACTTCCTGAATCTGTTATTGGAAATCCAGGGAAGGCCTTGCTGTTGAGAGTTTCAAGGTCTTGGGAAGGTTTGTAAATTGACTAAAGTTGGTTACTTGAACAGTTGTTTTTTTTTTTAGAACTTTGGGGCATTGGATTTCCAGGCCAACCATATCAGGATGAGAATCCTGGTTGAGGCTGTGAAAATTACTTTTTAATATTATCGATTATTTTTGGGCTGTATATTCCTGTTCTGTGTTTTCCATATAGGTAGCCAGCACTTCAGCTTTGACTTTGTTATGGACAGTTGAGGCTCCTTAGGGGTTCTTTTAGGGACTTTGGAGGACCCCTTAGCTCCTTAGGGGTAAGAGCAGCTGTGCTGTATACTGGGACGGTTAAGGTCTTGTTAATCCCTGGAAGCCGTGTGGGTATTTTATGACTCTCTTCTTTGTAGAACATGTCCCCATTAAAGTCCAGTCTCTAGAGGTCTCCGTGACCCCTCTCTGATATTACTAGAGCTGTAAGGCCTTTATAGAGGTGACTTTTGTCCCCTAGTCCCCTAAGACCTAGCTGATAACAGGGCAAGAGCCAAAGTATTGCCCTCATATTAGCTTTTGGAGCCCCATCATTTTTGGCCTTAAGCATGGCTAGGCACTAGAAAGGTCAGTTATACCCATCGTGGAGAATGAATATTGGGTTAAATATAGTCGTATGACAGATTTTAAAATAAGACTCAGTTTTTAAAGATGTCAAAAGGTTGAGGCATCTGTAGAAACTGCAAGCTATTATTATGATAAAACATAAAATCTCTTCTCATTCAAAGTAAATTTTTAAACAGAGAAGTGTTTCATGCCTATAACTTTTTGTATCTTTTTCTCATACTTGTAAATTCCTTTTTGTCTTACTTTCCTTTACAAAATCCTTGTGTAATTTGGATAATTCTTAAAACCCTTATAAGCCTGGGTCTAGACACTCCTGGTCACTTTTTTTCCCCCAAAACGTAGTTATTAACCCTTAAGATGTTAGTTATTTGGTCATGTTTCTCTAATATTTCATTTAAATTATTTGGTATCATTGTTCACATAGGCCAAGTAAATCTCTGTTTTAAAAATTTCAAATCAACAGTTTGTTAGATGCGTTTAAATCATATGAATTAAAAGGACTTAAGACTAAGGTTGTGTGTATACCTGTTTATTTATATGGCATTTTGGGGACTTTTTTATATGAACGTCTCACATAACAAATATCTATAGGTGGCACACAGACACTTACATAGGCAGAAATACCAATCATAGACCCAAGCTAACAACTGGGACCAACAGTGACAAAATGATACAAAGGATTAAATGAGATTAACTCTTAGGAAGGCTCTAGCTAGAAACTCAGAGAACCTATAACACACTTACTTTAAATTGAAGTATACTATTAGTAGAAGCAAGGTAGAGAATTTGTATCTCAACAACATAGTTTTACCTAAACATTGAGAAAGTCTAGCCAGGTTAGATCAGGGCTTCCTATGTAGGCTTAGGTTAAAGAGCTAAACTAGTTACCAGGTAATGCTCAGGTAGGCAGAGGTCTAGAATTGAGCCTGTTTATACAGGGACGAAATGCTCAGTGATCTAGGTCTTGATCAAATTTGGACTGAGTTGTTGATAATACATCCCAGGATGATTCAAAGGGAATAAAAGACAGGAGACTCATTGTAGATTCTCCTTGATATGCAGTGTTCACCCTAATAGTGTCTGTTGTAGGCAACAGGAGTTCCTTGCTGTCTGGAGTGTAACCCAGTCCCAGCATCCAGCCTCCTTTCTGGGAGTACCCAGAGGAAGAAGGAGCCTTCCATTCTGTGGAGGTGAAGCCTTGTTTCACTGCAGAGATCAGGCTGTCTGGTTGGTTGGTCATGTTTAGCGAACCATGAAGGGTTCAGATTGAAACTGGCTGTGAGGGAAGGAGGACTCGCTGATCTGGAGAAAGCCCGGGTACCCAATGGTCACTTGGATCAGGAAGTCTGGCAAGGAGAGGACAACAGGAGATATATAGCCAACATCACATGTTCTGCACCCTGCAGCTTGAAGTGTCAGACCGGGAGCGAGGGCATGGGCAGGACCAAGTCCTCATGCCTGTGCTGATTGTGCCTTGGATGAGCTGTGGCTGTCACGGTGCCACTTGCAGAGAATGAGGAGGCTCCCCTGAACCTGTGGGTTGTATTGACCATTCCTCCTTTTTCTAGGACCTTCAGGACTTATTGAAAAGTAGTTTTGGCCAGGGTCTGTCAAGGAAGTGAGAGAAAACATGGCACTTTAGTTTCTGTTCTATTGCTGTAGTGAAACACCATGTCTGGGGTGATTTGAATAAGAATGGCTCAGCAGGCTCATATATTTCAATGCTTAGGTACCAGGGAGTGGAACTATTTGAAAGGATTAGAAGAATTAGGAGGTGTGGTTTTGTTGGAGTGGGCGTGGCCTTATTGTGTGTTACTGGGGGTGAGCTTTGAAATTTTAAAAACCCACTCCAGGCCCAGTCTATCTGTCTGTCTGCCCTCCCTCCCCAGTCTGCCTGCAGATCAAGATGTCAAGCTCTCTGCTACTGCCCAGCACCTGCCTACATGCCTGCAAGCTCTCTGTCATAATGATAATGGACTAAACCTCTGAAATTGTAAGCAAGCCCCCACCCCACCCCATTAAATGCTTTCTTTTTAAGAGTTGCCTTGATCATGGTGATTCTTCACAGCAACAGAACACTGACTAAGACTGATCAAGGCAACTTGTAAAAGGAAGCACTTAGTGGGGGACTTGCTTGTAGTTTCAGAGGGTTAGTCCATGACTGTCATGGTGGGGAGTGTGACAGCAGGCATGAGACTGATGCAGTAGCTGAGAGCTGATGTCCTGATCCACAAGCAGCAGGCAGAAAAAGAGATGGGGGGCGCTTGTTTGGGCTTTTGAAACCTTAAAGCCCACCCCCAGTGACAAAACTCTTCCAATAAGGACACACCTCCTAATCCTTCCTAAATAGTTCCGGTAACTGTGGACCAAGCATTCAAACAGATGAGCCTATGGTGCCCATTCTCAATTAGACCACCACAGTTGGTCTTACTTCTGGGCCATTTATGAGAGGTCAGTATTTAACAATGAGAGATGGGGTGCTTACTATCTTGTTAGGTGGTAAATTCCATAACACTGTTTGTCCTTCAACTGGCTGTTGAGAGTGAGGCACTAGGAGTCATTAGGAGCTCAGCTTTGATGTTTGCTTAAGGCATTGGAAGTCACTGGGTCAGTCTTCGAGCAGGCATGATTGGATTATTGGAGACTGAGGCAGTTTGCTTGTTGTTTGTGACCTGTTTGTCTCCAGAGTATAGCTACTTTGGGGAAAAGTTTGGCATTTTCTTACTAAGTTAACATATACAGTTACCATATGGCCCAGATTTCTGGGTGTTTGTCCGAGAGAAATAGAAACACATCTGTAGGAAATCTTGTATTACAAGAATAGCAGCCTTGTTCTAAGTTTTTCCACCTGGAGATGATCCAGATGTCCTCTTACCGGTGAACAAGACATTGATGGATGAATCTCAGATGCATCTCGCGAGGTGAAGGGAGACAAACCCAAAATGGTGTGTATGAACTGTATGATGATTCGTTTTGATAGTGTTCTGGAAAAGGCAAAACCATAGGGATAATAATCAGATGGCTGTCACCAGGAGATGGCATTGGCTTGGAGGATTAATGGCAAAAGGAGACCCTGAGAGGAGAAGCTGGAGGGAGGGGAGTATTCTGTATCCTCCAGAATATAAAACAAGTCACTGATGTGAATTAAAGCAGGAAAAAGTGAAGCTTCTTCCGAGTTACTATGTTATATTACTGGGTTTTAAAATCAGATCAATAAGTACTTCTTAATGACTTGAATAGCATCCCCGATGGATCTCTTCCTTCTTCAATGTTCAGATCTAATGAATAGACCCATTTTGCTTATATCATTACCTTGGGTATCTAGTTCCTCACTCTATTGGAAAACCTTCTGTGGTGTTTTCATTTCATTTTACCATCAAATGCCAGAGTCTCTCTCTATAGAAGCCTTCTGGCCCTACTATTAACTTAATTGGCTTTTTCTTTTCTTTCAGATCTTTTGTTTCTCATTATCCACTATCTTGCCTGGCTTCTCTTAGCCCCACTGTGGGTGCCCTCTGTTTAAAGCTGTGTGACTGTAGAGTGCTGGTACCTGGGGGAGGCAGAAGTCATGTTGGAGGCAGGAGGAAGACAGCTGCCTGGCATGGTTTATGTTAAGAGTTCTGGCAGTCAGTGTTAGCTTTGAGGGACGGGCTTTGGAAGTCACATTTTTAATCTGTGAATCTGTATCTTTCATCTCTGTTGCATAGACTTTCTAAAGGTGAACCCTAATTTCAGCTCACTGGGCAAGGCAGGTTCTGCATGTCTGATGTCCTAGGTTCTATCCCTAGCACCGCAGAAAAGAGAACGAGACCTTTGTTTATTTCTGGTCTGATTCTCACATTCAGTTACACAGATGGCTGAAGGCCCTTTTTCTGTGATGGTGGGTTTCTTCCTTAGAAATCAGTGTTCCTAAGAAAGACGGTGAGAAGTGACAGGGAGCATAGAAAGGCAAAATCGTCTTAACCATGATGGATATTTTGGTGTGTACATTGTCAGCTGCTTTTTTTTTCTTACATGAATATACCTATAGAATGTCTGGCTTATCTTTTAATGCATTAAGATTTTAATTTACCCTATTTCTAAGCAGTTTTCTACTTTATAGTTTTTGGTGGCTGCATAGTATGCTTGGAGCTATCAACAAATGTGTGTGTAATAGGCAACTTTATTGTTCTGTGAGGATATATATAACCATTTTTAAGTTAAATTTTTATTAATACATTATTTTATTTGCATGTACAATTTTAGGTTCATTATAGCAATTTTCAAATGAAGTTTGTATTTATTGATTCTCTCCCCTGCTTCTTCTCCCCCAGCCCATTTTCCCTACCAGGACCCCCATGCTGCCTCTCTTCCCCTGCTGGAACCACCAGAACTGCCTTTATGTTACATAAGTCCTTCTGCCCCCAGTCCCTTCTGCAGTGACTTTCACTTCTCAGCTCAGATTTAGTTCTGTTCATGCTTCCCCTCCATGTTGGGTACATTACATTAGTTCCCTTTATAAATCTTTATTTATGTGCATGAAAGAAATGGAGAGTAATCTCACTTTCATTCCTGTGACACTGTTTTCAGGTTTTCGTTGCTTGGTATGAGGCTGGAGGTTGTTGATTTTGGAATATTTGCATCTGTGATTATATTACCCTCCCTAGTCACAATGGTCTGTACCTCCAGGTTTTTTTTTTCTTGATCATGATTGCCAAAAACTTACCATATATTAATTAATAATTCACTTTAAAGATAATTGTGGACTGGCTAATGTGTTTATGTTTAAAAAATAATCTCGTGTGTGACTGTGATAGTCTATGGACCTTTTACTAGTTTTCTAACTGGTATAATTACCTTGTTGTAATGTCGAAAGCAAGCAGAGCCTCAGGCGCTGCTTCTCACCTTTGCAGCCTTTCCTTGCTTTGCAATACTTGTTTGACTTCTTTCTTTTTTTTTAAAGTACAGGTTTCTTGAATTCTTATAACCCACTTCCAGCAGACCTGCATTCAAAACTCAGTGGTAAACAAAGAGGGAAAATCCCTCCTTTCTCTCCCCATTTCCTCCTTTGAGTACTGAGTTATTGAAACACATGTGTGCTTACTGGGCATGACACAGGTGTCATCTTCTGGTTTTTCTGCTTGCAGATATCGCGGTGGTGGAGATGAGCGATGCCTTCCGGCAGCCATCCTTATTTTACCATCTTGGGGTGAGAGAGAGCTTCAGTATGGCCAACAACATCATCCTCTACTGTGATACTAACTCTGACTCTCTTCAGTCCCTGAAGGTAACACCCTTGCTCCCTCAGCCTTTGACCTCCACACCAGCAGTGAGGGCTGCATTTCTGTCACTCAAAACATTCTAAGCAGCTTACATTTGGGAGTTGTTATTTTTGTTAGTGCAGTAATTGGGCAGGGATTACTGGTAACCTTGTGAGGCCTAAGCTCATTGTATATAAAAATGTGATCATACATTAGTAGAAAAGCTTGGTTGACTTCTGAGTTCCAGGTCAAGTTTCAGCCAGTAAGATTGTGTTAATAGGAAGTTACCAGTTAGCAATCATGGTGGCGGGTGCCTGTAATCTCGGCTCTTCTGGTGTCAAAGCAGGAGGATGGTGAGTTCTAGGTCAGCCTGGGCGACATAGAAAGAGATCCTGCCTCAAAATGTCAGGAACAAAACACACATCTACAGTAACGAAACTCACAAAA
>LOJH01045000.1:0-12410 GCA_001685095.1 Ellobius talpinus | reverse complement strand
GAGACAGGGTTTCTCTGTAGCTTTGGAGCCTGTCCTAGAACTACCTCTTGTAGATCAGCTTATTATTCTCATTGCTGCCCCTCCTCTTCCTCGATGGCACCATGTGGCTCCCAGCTCCCAGTCCTGCTCTCTGCAGCCAGCTGGGAAATTGTCCAGCTCTGGCACCTGAGCTTGGCCACAGGATTGGCTTTGGCAAAAGTGAAGCAGGGAAAGCCTTGCAAGGTACCTGCTCTGTCTTCCAGCTCTTAAACCCTCTGCAAACACAGCCATGCAGTCACCATTAGGACTGCAGGCTGGATGGTGAGCAGCTACCTCACTGCCTGCCCCCTACACCAGCCATGAGGCTACAATGCTTTGCTGAGTCTGGACATCACTGTGAGCCACAGCCTCAGCAGGTACCAACTGCCAGCATCAAGTACACAGGTGGGTGAGTCAACCATTAAAGCCAATAGTTTAGAGAGAATCTGTCAAAGTGAACTTTCATTGGCATTGGCCTTCTTTGGCCTTTAAAGAGATGAGTAAGGCGAAGTGATACTGTCTGATTAAGCTCATAAAAAGAAGAAAGGTAGGGTGTGATGACTCTGACCTTCAACCCGGATACTCAGGAAACTGAGATGAGAAGGTTATGATTTTAGGAACAGCTTGGCTACATTGAGAGCTCGGAGCCAGCCTGGGCTACCTCGTGAGACCCTATTTCCATACAAAACAATAATAAGAAAAACCACAAAGAATGTGATGAGGAGTGAGCCACATGAACATGTATCGAATGAAGGACAGAGGCCACTGGGTAAACCAGGCTGGTAGCCATGACATTCTGTTTCAGGAGACAGTGACTTTCGATTGCTGAGCCACCCAGCTCACTGTGTTTTTGTTACGGCAGTCGTAGCAAACAAATCTGAGTTCTGGAAAAAAAAAAAAACTACTCAAGTATTTTTCATCTCCAACAAGAAACCAGTCTTTGGAAAATATGGCTGAAGTCATACTTAATCACACTTGCAAATATGTCAGGTGGCAAGTAAGTGTGTGGTTATTGTTTAGACAATAACTATACAATAATTCATTGTCTTGCGAATTGAATAACTATAAATCAATTTTATTTATTGCAAAATTGAATAACCTTCGATTTCCTCACATGGGATGAGCTCATCCACACTAGGGAAATAAAAGAATTGAAGCCAGCAATGCTTTTGTAGAAGTTAAACATTACATACACATGCACGCACATGCATATACACACATGCATTCACACGCATACACACACCCCTCCCATACACAATCACTCGCTCCTAATTTGAGATGGACTTTTCTTTTCCAAGATGGAGAAATGGGTGCAGAGCTGCAATGGCACAACTTTGTGAAACCATGTCTTCCTTCGAGTCTGTACTCCCCTGGCCCCCGCGGCCGAGTGGGGGTAACGCAGCCTGAGATCCCCTATGGCTGCTATCCCACTGTGCACCAGTCTGCTTGACTCCAGCCTTTAAGAGAACAGTGTAAGAACCGACTTCACTTCCCACTCATCCCCCACATAATCAGCTTTTACAGCCTAAACGAATGCAAATGTTAACCTCAAGTTCTGCTTCCATCAGTGCTGCTGACTCCAAGTGATGCATGTGTGTTACAGTAATGATTCAGTGAAATCAGGGGGCAGAGGGAAGCACCCTGCAGATGTAGCTTGGGTTGGCAACCCTGAGTGCTTCGGGTCAGCTGGGGTCAGCTGGAGCCAGTGACAATCTCTGTAAAACTCTGCTAAAGATTTTTGTCAATTATCCTTTCTTCCTTCTCTATGTGATGTTTCCTATACGGTCTAATAGAAAAGAAAACAATGCCCTTTGTCAGGGACAGATGGAAGACACAGGGAGAGAAGTGGAGAATTCTAATCTGGACTTACTCTTGGTCAAACTAATCCAAGAGGAAGTCTGTGCTGTTGTTCCCTAGAGACTTAACCAATGCACAGAGCATATTATATATGACATTAAACAAAAATAAGAGATCTTTGGAAAAACCAAAAACATCTCCAATTAAGTGTGCAAAAACTGTATTCATTGTACTTTATACACAATAAAAATGTTCAAGTAAACCCAAGGGTAGTGTAGAGTTGGGCACATGTGGAGGAGGTACATGTATCTCTATGAAACATTCTAGTAAACAAATAGGCATAACTCATATCCAGCTGCCTCTGAAGGAGGCTGGGATAACATTCTCAGTACCACAGATACACCACACACACACACACACACCCCACTCCACACACATACTAACACATACACATACACACACACCCCATATCACACACAAAACATACACACCACACCACATATACACACCACACACACCCAATCCCACCCCATATACACCATACACATACTATACCACATCCATACACACACACACACACATACTATGTCTGCCTTTAAAGTGTGATTTCACAGAGGACTGAAGGCAAAGGGAGAGAAAAATGAGAAGCAGCTTGATCTAATTGAGAAATAAAGACAAACTGTTTCAATTTTAATTTTTCATGAGTGTTCCCTTGCTGATAAACAAACAATTAAGCTGCTAATTGCAAGTAATCATTATTTACTCGCTAAACAAGGAAAATAAATGTTGGACCTCGGTGAATTTCAGAGCATACTAGAACAGAACATTATCCTAGTTTTTAAATAATTCACTTTCTTCTCAATGGAACTAAGTGGACGAAATGAGATGACCTGAAAACCCCGGGTGGAGGAGGTAGACTCTTCCACAGCTGTGACACTCAGCAGCTAAAGTTTCACTGTGCTCACTACAAACACACACACCTGGATGGATGAGAAAGAAAATATGATGTGCAGATACTTGACACATCCAAGGTTTTAGAAGCACTAAGATGAAAACCAGGCAGAAATATATCTAAAAACGACACTTGAGTTACTCAAGCCGTTTTCCATGGACGCGCAAAGTAACCATTCTGCCACAGCTGTACAACTGCCCTGGAACACAACAGGTCAATCATTCATTCCTAAAGCCTGCTTAGCTGCAGCGGGGGAGCTTATGGAGTAGAGGTCATCTGCCCTGCAATGGGTTATAATCGGAGGCAACAGCGGGAACTCTGTTTAGCCTCACGAAGGTGCAGACGGCCATAGACACAGGAACATCAAGCCAGCTGAGGTCCAGAAACACAAGGCCCAGCAGCAATGGTCACACAGCATCAACGCCCTGCTTCTTGTTTCTGTCCTCAGTAGAAAGAATCAGAGCTCACTTCAAGACTGGCTGGCTCTAGGGCTAAGGCTGAAAACCTATCAGGTTATTCAAACTAAAAGAAGCAAATAAAACTATCTCATAATGAAAGGAGTATGTCACAGGGATACAGAGGCAGAATATGGGGCAGTATGAGAAAAACAATAAATGCAGTAGCTTGCTAGTCAGATTGGCTGCCATTAATAACATGCCACAGACTACAGGAAATGACAGTTATTTCTTCTTCGAAGCTTTGAAGGCTTGGAAGTCCATGAAGATTGTGCTGGCCAGTTCAAGTTCCCAATAAAGGCTCTATTCCTTCCTTCAAGACAGCCCTTCCTGGCTGTGTCCTCTTATGGTGCTGAGGAATGGAAGCAATCTCTCTGGAGTCTGTTTGAATAAAGGTGCTAATCTCACCATGAGGCTCACCCTCTGCGGTAGTTTTGAATGTAACTGATCCCCATAATCTCATAGGGAGCGGCACTATTAGGAGGTATGGCTTTGTTGAAGTGGGTTTGGCCTTGTTAGAGGAAGTGGGGCGGTTCCCACCTAAGTATCCAGCTATTCCCTACCACCTGGCAACTCTGCACATGGCCTATGGGGACGGGGGCTGGAGGCAAGGGCAGACTAGAGTAAGTGCTCCATCTCTTCAGCCTGCTGGGTCAAGCCTTTCGGATTGGGGAAGGAGTGTCCACACCCCTATAGTTACCCTCACTTATTCTGTGTAAGGAAGTCCAATAAACTGCTTTCTGAAAATGAACTTGGGCAGAATCGTGCCTCAATCTGTCATTGTCACCTGGGGGAGGGTTAGACATTGCTTTCATCTAATCCCTGGGAAAGAATATTGGCCACAGGCCTTGTATGAGATTCTGGGCCACTGGAAGTGTGCCTTTGATGGGAACTGTGAGACCAAGGTCTCCTCCCTAGTCGTTTTCCCGTCCCAGACGAGGTAAACGGCTTTTCACCCACATGTTCTGACCAGATGAGCTGCCTTGCCACAGGCCCACAGTAGGACCTGCCAATACTGAAATCCCTAATGGGACTATGTGTCACAGAAAAGCTTTTCTCTGTCAGCTTTCATCCACAGGCATTTATCACAGTGAAAGAAAGCTGAAGAACACATCCCCCAAGAAACCAGGCAGTGGTGGCGCACGCCTTTAATCCCAGAATCTGGGAGGCAGAGGCAGGCAGATCTCTGTGAGTTTGAGGCCAGTCAGGTCTACAGAGTGACTTTCAGGACAACCAGGGCCACATGGGGAAACCTTGTTTGGGGGAGCGGGGTGGGAGAAAGAACAGAATAAATACCTTTTCCAAACTTTAGAGCTAAGTTTCTCTCCTTTGGTTACATCTCTGAATTTGGCCCGGCCTTAGTCTAAGCTGCCACACAACTTTCTCTGACCCACCCTGAAAACAGGCTGACCTTGGTCTGTTGTCGGGTCTCAGCTCCCTTCTGCATCCTACATTCAGGAAGATTTCTCCAGCCGTGCCGGTCCTGTCTGTGGGGGAAAGAGAAGCCCTCTCCTTGACTTTGCATGCCTGTGGTCTCAGGGTGGAGTGATGGATGCCCTGTCTGGGCTGCAGCAGCCTCCTCCCCTCCTTGGAAGAAATATTTCAGATAAGGTCTCTCCTTACCTCGGCATGGATTTGATTTTTCTTGAGCTTAGATAACTTACTTGAGGACTTGTTTCTGAGAAGGGTAGGGATGGAGCAGGAGCCGATGGGGTGGGAGAGGATACAATAGAGTCCCCAGAGGCAAAACTGGAGATGTGGAGGGAGGGAAGCCAGCACCCCCTCTGGGCTTTGGCGTGGGTATCAGCAAGAGGAACACATGGCCCCAGCTTGGAAGAATAACATAAGAAAGAGCTCCTTGTCCCCCTGGTTAGTAGAATGCACAGCGGAAGTGGAAGTCATGTGGAGGAAAAGAAATAAGGGGCCACTTGTACCCGAGCAGGGTCAGGGCTCATATCAGAGAGGTCCTTCTGCTCTAATCTACATTCTCCAGAAATATCAATGGGACCATCCCCAAATGCAAAGCTCCACCTCCAGGGATAGAGCATACTTTCTCCCCTAAGTCACCTTTGTCAGGACATCTTACTATAGCAACAGGAAGCAAAACTAAGAAGGGGATCACGAGATGGGCAAAGGGTGTTGAGGAAGGTGAGGGTGGAAACAGAACATAAGAGGCCACTCAAAGTCGAAGGATACATCTAACAGGGGCATGGCGGTGAAGGAGAAAGGAAACCAATAAAAACAAATTATGACTGAATGCCATAATGAAAGCTAATACTTAGTATGTAATTAATTAGTTAGTTGCTTTCTGATAACTCTTGGAGCTAAGTTTTACTGCTCATGCAACCACAGAGAAGGAAGTTCAAGCAGTCCCAGGCTCTGTCGCAAACCAGCAACTCTGAGGCACAGTGACAGCTGGACTCTGCCACTGAGTTCAATGAGTTGGCTCTATTCCAACCTAGAGCCTAGGACACTGATGTCTACAGTAATTTGTTTCATGAATCTATAGGGATGGCCCTAAGGTACTCACAGGGTTGGCTCTCTCTGAGGATGCTGAGCAATTGCTGCAGCCAGGAGAGAGTTCCCAGCAGGCACCTGCACTGGGTTGACCTTCCTCTCCCCTGAATGTATTCCCATTCTTTGTCCACCTCCACTGTCGTTTCTCATCCTATCACCTGTGTGCCCCAATAGCTTGTTCCTAAACTGGAGCACAGGAGGATGCTCACCCTGCCTCCCACAGGACTTCTCGGATGCCACATCTCCTCTCCACCTGATATTTTATATGAATTCCTAACTCCTGGTGTGTCCCCATCTCACACTAATACCTAACCGTCCGGGCATCAGTTCATTCATCAGAAGACAAGATGATGGGTGATGGATTAAAAACTTCTAAGGACTAGACTATTGACGATGAATAATCAGAGAGAAATAACAGGGCTGTGACAGGTCATTAGTTGAAGAGTCTGTGGAATTAATGAAATTAGTGCTTTGAGAGAAGTGGAGGATGGTCAATGAGAAAGCATCTCATTGACAATGTAAAGGTGTGGCTCTGTGGGAGTGACGCCTGGGGACATCGTAAAAGAAAATGTTTCCCTATCAAATGCTGGCAGTATTGATGAAAGACCCCGAGGAACTTGGGTCGTGATCAGGGCCAAGTGTTTGGAGGTTCATGATCAGAGTAATTCACCTGGTAATGTTTGCATCAGGAAAAGATGGAGAAGGGATTTTCACATCCCACCGAGTGTATTAATCCTCAGTCTGTTAAGAAGCACATTTGCTTCCCAGGTATTGATTCACAGTCCCATCTCACCTGACTGCCTTTACAAAAGAGAGTGTGGGATGGTGGGGTATGGAGAGAGGGCTCAGCAGTTGAGAGTGCTTGCTGCTTTCGCAGATGACCCAAGGTTGGTTCCCAGCACCCAAGTTGGGTGGCTCGCAGTTGCCTGTAAATCCACCTCCAAAGGATCTAATGCTCTCTTCTGACCTCTGTGGACACCTGCACTCATATAAACATATGTTTATATACACACACATAATTAAAAATAAAATAAATCTTATGTTGTTTTTTTTTAAAAAAAAAGAAACTAATGCTTCACTGTGAACCAAACAGGAAACAAAAACATACAATTGAAAAGAACACTAGGGTTGAGGAATTTGTACTGTGCAACCTTGGGGCCCAAGGTCTCTCTACTCTCTGAGTACAGAATCTAACCAAGGTGGCATAATAAATGGTATCTGTTGGCATATATGCTTAATTTGAACTGTGAAGTAGCCGATGCAGAACTCAAGATAACTCGGTTGGAGATTTAGCAGCACAGAGCAAATACAATGTGTCTATCTGTGTATACATGTGCACACTCAGGTATACATTAATATTTATGTGTGCTTCTGTGGCTGCTTGTGTTTGCCCAAGATGGATAACACGCTACTGAGAACTGGATCAAAGATAATCACCACGGTAGGATATGAGTCAATATGAATTAATGAGGAGGAAAGAATTTGGGGCACTGAGAAGGAATGAAGGTCTAGGTGCATTTTCTGGAAAGAAAGCGTTACACTTCAGTATCTGGTGAATACTGGAGCATCATACAAACATCATCCTTTCTTCTAAGATCCACTTATTACAAGTCCCAACAGAGGAGGAGGCAAAAGGCACCCACGCTGCTATGTGTCAATATCGCAGCCTTACCCTGGAGGCATCACTGTCTAAAGTCTGCCATCACACTGCTCTCGTTTCACAGGCACAAGCTGCCATCAAACAGATCATCAAGATGTGCTCAGAGACCCTCCTGGATGTTTCTGGAACACAAACTCCTGATCAGGGGAAAGGCAAATGATGTCATGCATCTTTCTGTGCTGCTGTGTAAGGAAACTGCTCCAGGGGCAGTTACAGTCCATCACAGCAGCTAAGGCACAGAAGTACGGCTCTGGGAGCTGGTCTCTTTTAATCTACAGTCAAGAAGCACAAAGCAAAGCAAGCAGGCATGGGTTCAGTTCCTTTTCTCTATTTCATACAGTCCAGGGTCCCAGCCATGGACTTCCACTGTCCTGTGTAAAAGGTGCTAGTGGTGATAATGTCATCAAGCTGTCCTTTACAGGAGACTAGTTTGGGATCAGTATGTGACCTCTCCCAGCTGTGCCATCCAGGTCAAGCTCCCTCCTAATGTCTGCTTTTCTTAATGACTTTTTCCACTTCTGGGTGTCTCGCAGAAAGATGCTCATCCTTGGTGTGGGAGGTCCTTCTGTCTATGTGCTGCTTTTATTGGTTAATGAATAAAGAAAACTGGCTTGGTCTATAGCATGGGAGAAGGAAGGCGGAGTTAGGAGAAGCCATGGCTTTGCTGCCTGAGACAGACGCTGGGAACTTTAGCTGGTAAGCCACAGCCATGTGGCAATATACAAAATAATAGAGATGGGTTAGTTTAGGATATGAGTATAGCCAGAAATATGCTTAAGTTATTGGTCAAACATTACTGCAAATAATATGGTTTTCTGAGTGGTTATTTCATGGCTAGGTGGCCGGGACAAACAAGCGACCCTTCCCCCAACACATCCTCAGAACCACCACCCTCTAACTCAGGTCACACCCATGGGCAAAGCATGTTCTCACCCTGCAAGTTTGCAAGGATGTTCTGTAGCAAACACTACCAGCAAAGACAGGCCTCACCACCTCCAGACAGTCATTGTTTCATTCCGCCAACAAATATGTGTACTGAGCAAGTGCTGTGTAACTCATGCTGATACAGGACTTGTCTACACAGGGGCACGCAAGGACCACACAGCCCTGGCCTCGGAGGATGCATGTTCTTGCTAAGGAGACTAATACAAATGTTAATAAAAGTATATGAAGTGCTGCAAAGGAAATAGACTACTTACAACAGATTTATCTCGTGAACTGGTACAGCCCTGTTCTGTGACCTCATAAAAGTTATTTAAGGGGAGATATGAATAAATATGAAAAAAATCTAAAAATGTAAAGAGCTTTCTAAAGACTGCATAGCCCAGTTAGCCTTGAACTCGGAGGATGTCCCTGCCTCAATCTCCCGGGTACTGGGATTTCAGGGGTGTGGCACTATGGCCAGTTGGTACACTGCTAATGAATAAATTTTATTATTTTTAAACAAATAAGGAATTTCTTATTCTACAAGATAGGTAATTGATGCCTTAAACTGAATGGTTACTGTGTTTGTTCAGTAAATGCTAGATGAATAGATACAAACTCCACAGTCTGATATGGCTGAAGAAGGCAAGAAATGCATGCCACTTTCATCAATGGAGAATGAAAAAGACACTGGCTGTGAGCCTGGGTAGCTTCTCACTCTGAGGTCTCCCTAACCTCCCACCACCTGCTGGGAACCCATTCACTAAGCCCATAAGCTGATATTCAGGGAGTTATCAACAAAAACACAGATGCCATGTGGTCTGAGAAGGATGAAGAAAATTCCATCCCCAAACATCTTTCCTGAGGCAAACATCTGAGTTCTCACAGGCAAAGATCTTTCCTTTTATGTCACACACAAGATATTTATGGAAGGTTGGTAATGGAGGAAGGGTTTTAAGCCTGGGAAATCCAGGGCCAGCATATGTATGTTTGATCAGGAATATAAGATAGGATAAACCGAGCGGCAATAGTCCAACATGCATGATGTCCAAGGTCACATGGTAAGGCATCATTATAGCAACTTTCCTAAGATTAGATTGGGGTTAAAACAGAAAGGGGGAGACAAGGGTGGAAGAGTCTTTTCTTACACTGTTCCTTGGAATCTAAAACTGCAAACTCTGACACAACAGGAGGCCACTTTCTTCTGAGGCAGTAGCCCTTGGGAGGGGGAGGACAGAGTACACAGGAAGAGGACTGATTACAAGTTCAAGGCCAGTCTGGGCAAGAGAGAGAGAGAGAGAGAGAGAGAGAGAGAGAGAGAGAGACTATGACAACAACAACAGCGACAACTACAACAACAAATGAAGCTGCTCTGCTTTGCAGCATTCTGGTTTGCCTCAGATACCATTTCTACCAATCTAACTAGAAACTGTGGTTTAAATCATTAGCAGCTGTGGTTCTCAACCTAAGAGTTGCAACCCGTTTAGGGCCACATATCAGATATCCTGCTTGTCAGATATTTACATTATGACTCCTAATGGTAGCAAAATTACAGTTATGGGGTAACAAAAATTATTTTATGGTTGGGGGTCACCACAACATGAGGAATTTATTAAAATGACGTAGCATTAGGATGATTGAGGACCACTGGTCTAAGGGCACCTGCCTACAGGATGGATTTCCATAAGCCCCACTCTCTACAGCACTGTGGCCATTACTCAGCATTTGTGAAAGTAATCCCTGGTCTATCTTTCAGCAGGCACTGGAGAGTTTCAGAACAGGAGGGAACAAAGCATTTTCCTTGGCTCCAGATTTGGTGTGCTTCCTTCAGAGATGGTGGCTCTCCACATGGATAGACTGGATAGAGGGAACACTACAGTGATGGCCAAGGTTCTGTGTGGCTGGAGGGGACACTACAGTGATGGCCGAGGCTCTGTGTGGCTGGACAGAACACTACAGTGATGGCCGAGGCTCTGTGTGGCTGGACAGAACACTACAGTGATGGCTGAGGCTCTGTGTGGCTGGAGGGAACACTACAGTGATGGCCGAGGTTCTGTGTGACTGGACGGAACACTACAGTGATGGCCGAGGTTCTGTGTAGCTGGACGGAACACTACAGTGATGATGGCTGAGGCTCTGTGTGACTGGACGGAACACTACAGTGATGGCCGAGGCTCTGTGTTACTAGAGGGAATGATACAATGATACCCAGGTCCAAGGCAGTTTCATGCTCAGTTTCCTTTCAGCATTTTGGGGGCTGCAAAACACACTCCTTTTTAAATATAAATTTAAGATAATTTAAATATAACAAATTTAAATGTATTCAAGTGGCTTTTACTTCTTTTTTCCTTGGATATTTAACATGCTTGAAAAAGGGAAAGATAAAAGATGGACTGAGGACTGCAAGCTATGGATTGTGCAGGGAACTTGAGAGATAGTTGCCTCACGGTTAAGAAAAGAAGCAAAAAAAAGTGCTCCTGCCAAGGAGAGATGTCCATAATCAATGAGAGACAGGGGCTCCTGAGAGGGTCATTACAAATTCAACACACACCAAACATTAAAGTGACTGAGGATGGCAATGAAAATGATAATCAACTACACCAACATAATACAGCATTCAGGACAAGGGGATAAAGTCCCTAGTGTGGCAGCCATTTGTTGCTGGTGAGAGGGACAATTACAGATTTAGGAAGCCTACATAAAACCCCAGAAACAAAGCAGAAAGGATTATGCAGACTAAATTCAATATTTTTTAGTATACGATACATTTTTAATAGCATACACTAATAAAAATGCAATGTTTCACTTACATAAATGAGGCTCTAGCAGATTTGAATAGTTTGTCAATTTGTACACCTGAATACATACATATTGAGCATGCTGGTCTGAAAACAAACCCCATTCTTTTGGAGGGATTTATAACCTTCTTGCATACCAGGGATGACAGACTAGCACTTAGTGTTCTGCAAAGAGCCCAGATTGACTGGTCTGTGTGCCATTAGGAGTCCGTTTTACATTCCTTCTAGGTTTGATCTTGAGGCTGGCTTTAGGCAATAAGGCAAGTTGATAGACACAGAGGCCTGGGAAGTGTTCTCTTTTCAGACTTTTTGGTCCATTCGCTCCCAGATCCCAGTTCCAGAACGTTCAAACACATTGCCAGCATAGCCATGAACGGGTCATCTGGAAGTCAATGGAGGAGCTGGCCCCCAGCCACAGGGGAGCCCACAGGCAGCAGGCAGTGCCTATGTCCTTCTCACCATGGCAACCACACAGCACGGCAAGCTGTTCTCATCAGACTCATTCCAGAGCACAGACCTCGAGCAAATAAATGACCAATTCTCTTATAAAACCAACACATGTTTTGGTAAATGCTGTACAATGAAATTTTAAAAAGATGTGAATTAAAGAAAATACCCCTATATAATCAATGAAACAGAAAAAATTAAAAGAGACAAAGAAAATAAAACATGACAGTAAAATTTGGGATTGTGAAAAGAATATGATGTAAACATTAAAACTATCCAATATCATTTTTAAAGTTTTTTATATAAGGCCTAAAGAAGTGGAAAAGCATCTTGTGTTCAAAAATCTGATGACTTACTACTGCATAAACAGCCATATTGGTTTTCTCTAGGTCCTGTGACAATCAGATCTTTAGAGGCGTAAATTTATAGTTAAATGGCTCTATCATAGTTCTTGTTGGATTAAAATGGCAGTTTGGGACGATTGCATTCCTTTCTGAAGGCTCCAGAGAGCTTCATTTCCCTGCTCTGTAAGGTTTCCAGAGAGTGGCCAAGCTCCTCAGCTGAGACTCCAGTGGGAGTCTATGCTAGCTAGCAACTGCAATTGAACCTTCACAGCACTCACCCTCACGATCGTTTGCCTCTTTTCTCATGATGAGAGGCACCTACCACTCCACTGTGCATCCTGCATTCCATCTTCTACCTTAATTCCTGCTCATTGTTGAACAACATTGGTGCGGGAGAATTGTCTGTAAATAAACAATGTTTATTTAAATTTAAATGTTTTAAATAAACACTGACTGGCCAGGCAGGAAGTATAGGTGGGAAAACCAGACAGGAAGTAG
>LOJH01044999.1:0-13677 GCA_001685095.1 Ellobius talpinus | reverse complement strand
CTCTAGAGTCAAGTCTCTTGCCCAACCCTAAAATGGCTCCCTTAATTTAGATATATACTTCCCTGCTCCCATATCCACCATTCCTCAACACAATTCTTTAAAGAGATTCAAAGAACAATACTCAACTTCATATGGGAAAGATAGAAAACTCAGAATGGTCAAAACAGTCCTCTACAATAATGGAACTTCTGGAGGCATCACCATCCCTGACTTCAAGCTTTATTATAGAGCTACAGCAGGACAACAGCTTGGAACTGGCATAAAAACAGACAGGTGGACCAATGGGATCAAATCTAAGACCCTGATATTGTTCCATACACCTATGAACATTTGATTTTTGACAAAGAAGCTAAAATTATCCAATGGAAAAAAGAAAGCATCTTCAACAAATGGTGCTGGCATAGTGATGTCAGCATGAAAATCTGAAATTAGCTTTGCTTAAGTAGTTAATGCTTCCCATAAAGTCCAAACAAAAGCAGAGTTCACTTTGGGAAAATAATGTGTCAAAGATTATCATACTATAGAGAAACATCCCAAGCTAAACCTCAAAGTATAAGTCTGCCTGTAAGAGGCTTTCAAGCAGAGTTTAGAATGTCTTGATCTCTAATGAGAGGCCACATTTGTCATCATGTGGCAGACCTTAATATTCCTGGTGCCCTTCCTGGTCTTCATCCCTAGTCTGGGGAGTTGTCATTGCTCCACCCCTACACACCTGATTCCCAGGTAAGAGGGGATTTTACTGTTCTGCTTTTAACTTCCTGACTGGCCTGATGCATCCTTCTTTTCCCTTCTGTCCTTCTCAGTCTTCTGTCCTTCTTCTTCTCTTTTCTCCTCTTCTTCCTCCTCTTTTCATTCTTCCCCATCATCCTCCTCTTCCTCATCTTCATTCTCTTTCTCCTTTCCATGCTGTTTTTTGTCTTTCTCCTGTTGCTGCCCTTCCTCCTCCCTTTTCTATTCCTCTCATTTCTTCCTACTCCCTTCCCCTTCTCTCTTACATTTAGCTCTGTCCCTCAGGATATGCCTTGGTCAATTTCATTGCTATTATTGCTTGATTTACATTGCTACCTATATGATAAATTCAAGTCTTAATACCGCCAGGTTGTTTGCTGGCCTCATTTGAGAGCAGAGATCCACACCAACAGTCACTTCTGTTTCTGCCTTGGCATTAGTACTCATGGGCATCAATCCTTTCTCTCTTACTATCATTTCTACAGAGCTCATCTCTAGTTTGCCCTTGAGTATATGATCATAGGTAAAGGGAAATGGCAGGCACCAAGATCTGCATTAATTAACAGGTCCATTAAGGGCTGAATGCCAGAACCTGAACAGACAAAAGCTTGCCAAGTGCACAGGTCCAGAAACTTAATGCCATCTTTCTTTAGCACGAGTACTATAGACCACAGTGATAAAGTACACGGCCTTCCCTTCATTTTCTGCTAATGCATAAAATCAGTGTCTTACTTCTTTTTGTTCTTGTCCCTGGCCTAAAATATACTCAGGCTCAACCTAATGGGAGTTTACAAATGTGTATGTGAAAGTAGGGATCTGGACCCGATGTCAGTGGAAAATAAATCATGATGTAAATGAACCCTTCTGTACAATGAATCTTATGTCAATATGTACACTGCCATTTTATTTTTTTCCAGTGGGCCAATGTTTGATAATTGTAATACAGTATATAATAAAAATTGTAGATTTTGTTTGTTTTGGTCATGACCACAGGCTCCCAAATAACCACACAGAGACATCATTAATTGTAAATGCTTGGTCTATAGCTTAGGCTTGTTACTCACTAGTTCTTATATCTTAAATTAACCCGTATTTCATATCTACACTCTACAACATGCTGGTGCCTTTTTTCAATATGGTGTGTTCATCTTGCTTCTCTCCACATCTCTTGGAAACTCTACCCTTCTTTATCCTTGTACTCTCTTTTCTCCTGTCTGCAAGTTCAGCCTAACTTATTCCTGCCAAATTATTGGCCATAAGCTCTCCATTAAACCAATGACGGCAATACATATTCACAGTGTTCAAAAAGACTATTTCATAGCAATAAATTTACTTATTAATGGAAATATGTTACAATGAATTTTAAATTATATTTACCTCCATATCATGCATTTGTATATAAAAATTTATTATTTTGACTCTATAATTCTCTGTTATCTCTGAATGTTTCAAAAATGGTGGCAAAAATGGTAGCTTTGATTAGATGTATTGGTTAAATGATTGGTATTTATCTTCTGAGAATGTTCACCTACTTAATTTTCTGGATATCCTTCCAAAATTGCAAATATATTTTTTCCATTCACTAATAGATTTAATTATAGACTTTATTGCCAAGAAACAGTCTCTTTGGTGGTTGGCAAATAGACAAATTCTTTAGCCTAGTTACAGATGTATGTAATCAACTAGTTTCAAGATTGATTTAATCCAGTCTTCTTGCCTTGACTCTCAGGTAGCATGGAGCACATTTTGGGATTTCAGAAGAGAGTTAATTGGAATAGTTCTCCATTCTGCCTGTCTTTGCTTTCTATTGCTTTGATAGACATCATGACCAGAAAAAATACTTGGGGAGTGTTGTAAGGAGCCACCCTTGTTTGTCCTAGCCACCTAGCTTACACCGGAAATAACCACACAGAAACTGGACTAATTAAAACACTGCTTGGCCATTATCTCTAACTTCTTATCTGTGTTAGTCACATGGCTCACTACCTTTTTCAGTGGAGTAGTCACATCTTGTTTCTTCTGTGTTGGGCTCATAACTGCAGAGAGAGCTTCCTTCTTCCCAGAATATTCCTGTCTGATTATCCCGCCTATAATTCCTGCCTGGCTACTGGCCAGTCAGCATTTATTTAAAACATAATTAACAGAATAAGACAACTGTCCCGCACCATTTTCCCCACATTGGGTTTCATTTGTTTTCTGAGGTTTTTCTGTCCTTCCAGGTTCCTGTAGTCATTAAATCCCAAAGAAATCACACAGAGGTCTACATTAATCATAAACTGATTGGCTCACTAGCTAAGGATTCTTATTAACTCTTATAGCATGTATTAGCCCATTATTCTAGTATATGTTAGCCACATGGCTTGGTACCTTTTTCATCAGGGTAGGTCACACCTTCCTTCTTCTGTGTCTGGGCAGGACTGCAGAGGAATGGGTTTTCTCCTTCCCAGAATTTTCCTGTTCTCATTGACCCACCTCTACTTTCTGTCTGGTTGTCCTACCTATACATCTTGCCTGGCTACTGGCCTATCAGCATCTATTTGAAACATAATTGACAGAATATATACAATTGTCCCACACCAGGGAAGAAAATGGATTATCTCATCTTAAATATTACAGTCTTTTACAGAGTGAAGCCAAAATAGGAGCTGACAGAGAAGACAAGAAGTATTGCTTACTGGTTTGTTCTGCATGGCTTACTCAGTCTGCTTTCTCATGCCACCCAGGATCACCTGCCCAGGGTTTCAGCACCACACAGTGGGCTGGTGTTTCCCATAGCAATCTACTAAAAAAAACTGCCCCCCAGACTTCCTTACCTACTCAAATCTTACAGAGTCATTTTCTCAATTGATGTTCTCTTCCAAGATAACTTCAGCTGTGTTAAGTTGATCTAAATAATAAGCAAATAAACTAGCCAGATCACTGATTACTGGTTGGTGCATTTGTAATACTTCTGTAAGTAGAAAGCAACTCAGCTTGAGTCAGTAGCTTCATTAGCAAGAAGCTAGTGCAACTGGCCTAGTGACATGGGAGGCATGATGGCTGAGTTTAATTAAAGCAGGCGCATGAAAAATTGTTAGGAACTTTTTCTTGAAAAGTGCTGGACTAGTCTGGTTAAACCACAAACCTTCCTTTTCTGGCTTCTATAGCTCCATACTGTCTCTGGGTATTTCTGCTTCACTTATCCTAGGTAGTAGAGCTCAATTTCTCTGTTAATTTTTACATAAATCATCTGTATTTTATAGATATAGAGTAAAGCCACCACTGTGGTTATCACACTATGTTAGTTTTGTTCCATATAATTCCTCTGGCTCGCTAGAAACACTGATCTGTTTCTCTCTAACATGTATGGTTTCAGCCTTGAAAGTCTGAAAGATCTACTTGGTAAAGTTCATGGTATCAATGTAAAGAGAGGCCATCAGTTTAAATCATTTTGGAGGTAGAGTTGACAAGATCCCCTGATAGACTGAAAATGGTATGTTAGAGAAACAGGAGATTCAAGGATGATTTCACAGTTTTTTTTCTTGCCTTTTCTTCGTAATTTGTTTCTGTCTGAGAAAGAATGTATTTACTTGTAATATAGAAATTGTGGGGTAAGCAAGTGTTGACCACCTCTTGTTGGCAGATGTGCATGGGTGAATGGAGCCTATAAAGGAGGTGCATGCAATAATCAACTTTATTCAGAGCATCAGGGTTAACTTTAAGGATTCAGAAGATACACCTGAGTCAAGTATACAATCATAAGGGCAAACCACATGTGGCAAACCCTGTTTTTCTCCAGAGGCATATAAACAAATAACAGTAGATAATTATAGTAAATAATCTGAAGTAAACTCACTCTTATCTGCTACAACTGGGAGGAACACAAAAGCACATTCCAAGAATATTTTAAAGAAACTGAGGTTTCAAGACTCTTGATTTCTTGGAGTTTTCACATAAGCATTCAGAAATTTTCCATAACACCATTCTTGGACTATGCTCTAACAAGCAAGTTTAACAGAAACATCAAGAACCTGGTTTTAACAAACTTTTCCATTTTCTCGAATAGCACAACTAATGAATTAAGGAAGGTGAATACACATATATAAGTATGTATATTTATCTCTCTACGTGTATATGCATATATATATGTTGCCCAGACCATGAAATAATCACACAGAAACTATATTATTTGCATTACTGTTTGACCAATAGCTTAAGTGTATTTCTATCTAGCTCTTATATCCTAAACTAACCCATCTCTATTAATCTGTGCATCACCATGAAGTCATGGCCTACTGACAATTTTTCACCAGGCTCCAGTGGAGGTGTCTGTCTCTTATGGCAGATACATGGCTTTTCCTTGACTCTGCCTTCTACCTCCCAGCATTCAGTTTAGTTTACTTTGCCTAGCTCTATTCTGCCCTATCAGAGGCCAAAGCAGCTTCTTTATTCATTAACCAAAAAAATCAACACATACACAGAAGAACTTCCCATACCATATATACATGTATGTATACAAATTATATATATATACATGTGCATGAAAATATTTATTTGTATAGGAACAGAGATAGGAGAGAGGGAAAGACAGAGAGGAAAGGAGTAGGAGAGGGACTGGGAGAGGGAAAGGAATTCACAATGAATTTAAAATTAGCTAAAGAACTATTAGGGTAGTAGGTGATAATTCTCAAACTTTCAGATGAAGTCAGTGAGATGGCTCAGCAGACAAAGTCACCTACTATTGAACTTGACTTCCTGAGTTTGATCCCTAAGACCCACATAGTGGAAGGAGAAAGACAATTTGCAAAAGTTGTCCTCTGACTTTTTTGTGTATACCATAACACACATTTGTGTACACATGCATGCATGCAGACACTAAATAATTTAGCGTGATTTTAAAAAAGCAATGTGGAGGAAGCCAATAAGCTATAAATTTTGGCAAGGGATGGTATTGTGGTCTTGAATCCAAAGGCAGCCTGAAGGAAGAATTCATTATTCTTCAGAGACCCCTAGTCTTAAATATAAGGCATTTGAATAATGAGGTACGATCACAAAGCAATATATAGGGTACTTTGTTTTGGTTAGAACATACTCATTTAAATATTAATTATAACTTAAAAAATAACAACACCTACAATCATGCATGATCAAACACCTGTGCAGCACAACTTAGTCATGTTAGTGCATAAAATCAATTAACTTTCAGAGTAAATTTCAGATGCCTGAGACATCTAAAGAAAAATGTCAGATAGTCATCTAAGTATTTGCACTTAAACACAATGCAGAAATATAGGTCCTGGTTCCTCAATGCAGATGCGTTGTTGAATCCTTGCCTCAGAGTCCAGCTAAAGAATGTGAATGCAATAGGCCAAAGTTGTCATTCTCAATGTTGCTGGGATCAGGTCACAGTACTGAGAACAAGGCATTTATAATAGCAACATAGAGCTCATGATTCTTAGGTTCTCCATGAATTCATAGAAACATGATTAAAATGGAACAAGGAAAGGATGAAAATAGAGGAGAGGATTAGAATCAGTTTTTCCAAAATCTTTTCATGTAGAATGGAACAACACAAAGACATGGTAGTTGTTATTTAACATGAAGATAGGCCAAATGAAAAAAAAATTAACTATATAGTTTGAGATATAGAAATATGATCGTATTCTGTCCCAGTTTTCTTCTACAAATCCTCCTGGATAATCCCAATGTATCCCATTCTAATTCATGTTCTCTTTTCTTTTAATACCTAAGTTAAGATATTGCTGTTCACAAGCGTGAGGCCATCCAGTGGAGCATGGGAAACTTGTTAGTTGCCACAACCAAATGAAAGTTCCTTTTCCTCCCAGAGAAGACATGAAGTGCCAGGAGCTCCTCCATCAGCCATGCTGAGATTTTGCCTGGCTTACCCTTAAGTAGGCCTTCTTCAAGAATTCTCAATTTCTGTGAGTTCATGAGTGCAGTAGGTATGTCATGTGCAGAAATGAGCATTTGACAGCATTCCTTTCTTCTTCCACACATACTTTTAGATGATTTTCTCTGAACTTTAGAGGGCTGGAGGCTGGTAAAGGCATCCCATCCAGAACTGAGCACCTACAGACACTTATTCTTTTCTCTTTCACCAGTTATGAGTCCCTGCATAACTGCAAATAGAAACTCAGCTGATTTTTTTAATGAAATGCATTTTATAATGTAAAGTGTCAATAGGGATGCTTTGATAAATAAGGTGATATATATGCAAGAAAAGTGACAGTAGTTGCTAGAGGTCCATCCTTGAAGATGTTTAATGGGTAGAAGTTAGGTCACACAGGACATGTTTTTATAGAAGTTACTGTGATAGTTAATAACGAAGTAGCACATCTCCACACAGAACTTGGCGCATTCATAGATGGTGGCAAGAGGGACAGCATTCTTCTGATTGCCTCAATTTTCTCTTTGAGGCTGTGCCATCCAGTGAAAGTGAAAGAGGAAGTTGGCATGCAGAATTGTAGGAGTCGGGAATACATGATTTGAGGAAGCAGTGTTTTTGTGCAATTTGGAAATGGCCATTCTTTGAAAGCAGACTGTCTTGTTACCTTGGAGAACATTGCCATGGTGTGTAATACACCTACAAACATTATGAACATCAGTAGAGTGCCCTTTATAGTGACTAGCATCCTGCAAATATATGTTGAGTCTCATTGCTAGGAAAATATAGTGAGAGAGACCAATGATCAATTGCCTAATGAAGAGTATCAAACATATAATGAGCTCACCCTAAGACAACTAATTGACCCACTGCATTTCCAGTCGGTGACAGAGATTCTGAATACAGTTTCCTCTTTAAGGGTATCTGTATTAGTATTGGCATTAAGTAAAGTAACCCACCACTGCCACCAGGATTCTGTGTTTTCTTCCTCTCAGAGCAGTACCCACCATGCTGGAAGAGAGCTTCCAATTTTATTTAAAAATAGGTCACATCTTTCTCTTTTATTTAACTTAAATCAGTAGATTTTGCATATATACATATATACATATACATACATATATATATATATTCTGCTTCAGTTCTTTAAAAAAAGAACTAAAATACTTTTAAAATATATTAATGGTCCATTAAAATGATCCCTAGTAATGTTTAAAATGAGCTATAGGGCACTTGTTTGAATAGTATATTAATAATGTGGAAATGGACTGAATCTTTTCCTGGAATTCTGGAACTTTCCATCTCCAGTGATCTATATTTAAGAATGACACAAGATATTAACTGGAGAATGAAAAAATGTTTGCGTAAAGTATTTTTGACTCAGTTTCTGTATGAGGAGTCAGGAATGTTTGACATTTTTGTAGGAAAGCACCCCATGGTAGGAAAGAACCCTATGGAAGTACCCCATGGTAGGAGAATATCCCATAGTAGAAGAATATCCCGTGCTAGAAAAGTACCCCATGGGAGGAAAATACCCCATAGTAGATTAACTTGTCGAAGGAAAATCTGTCTCATATGGATAAATAGGATATGTCCGAGGATGAAATATATTTAACAAAGACTAACTTGGGGCAATTTGTTCTCCTAAGAAAATGTAAATTTGTTGATGTTTATAGAAAAGTCTATGGCAGGAAGGTTTGGCTTTCCTTTATCTAGACCTCCACCCTGTGCCTGCCATTTATCACTCTGAAATAGCCTTCTTATGCTGAAGGCCAACAAGGAACAGGGGGTGTAGCAGTCAGAGAAGTACTGCTGTCATTACACATAGTTTAAGACCAGGGTTTGACCATGCATTGGCAAATACCCACTCTCCATGCTCATGCTAGTGACTCTAACTAAATCAGTGTTTCTCTCTCACACATATACAAAGACATTAAGGTTGAGGAGATGCATTTTGAGAATAAGTATCTTAGATAGAAACTGAGGAGTTAATAAAGGGTAGTAAAGAATTATGAAAGTGACCAGAATTCATTATATACATATACAAAATTGTCAAAAATAAGTAAATTGACAGAAAATTTCTAAAATAATTATACTTCTAAATAAATTACAAACGTAACATTAAAACATAAAAAGGCCAGAGCTTGAAAGCTAGTCTTGTGGATGTGTTGGTGAGATTATTGAGAAAGTAGAGTTTTCTTCTCTTTGACATAAGACATTGTGTTACTCCCCAAACTATAGTTTAGCTTCTATTTTGTTGAGTAGGGGAATGCATAGCTGTAGAAGCTAAAAGCACTGAGCTTGAGGTTTGCCATGGACTAAAAACTGAATGGGTTTGGAGGAAAACTAACCATACCTATCTTCAGTTGCTGTTCCAGCAATGGTGATGCATAATAAGTAAACAGGATACAGCTCACAGCTGCGGGAATGGAGCAATGACATGGTAATCTATGTAATTCCTGAGATGACAGGGGTTATAACCTGCCTAAGAACATATCAAATAACCAAGAAATAACTCAAAGGCCATGATGATTTCACAATAGTAGGTAAAAATAAAAGTCAGAAATACTTTATTAGGTGCAGGAGAGATGGTTCAGCAGTTAATAAAATGTACTCTTCCTGCAGAGGACTCAAGTTTAGTTCCCGGAAGCCATGTGGGGCAGGTTATAACCAGCTGTGACTCCATTTGCAGGGGTGTGGCTTCCTCTTCTGAACTCTGTGAGCACTTCACCTATGTGCACATATCTACACACAGATACACACAGATACACATAACTTAAAAAGCAAAAGGTAACTTTTTCCTTAATTTATTAAAAATAGATATTTTTAGACACTATATTCTGAATGGTTTCCCCTCCTCCAACTCCCCTCACCTTCCCACTTCCCCACCCAGCCAAATCCATACCCTTTTATTTCCTCTATCATTAGAAAAGAGACATCTAAAAATTATAATAATATACAATAAAAACAAAGCAATACACAAAACAAGCAGGAACAAAGAGCCAAAGAAAAAGCACAAGAAACAAATACAAATTCAGAAACACACACATTACACATGCAAAAATCCCATAAAAACACAAAATTAGAAACCATAACATATACGCAAAAGACCTATAATATTAAAAATAAAGAACCCAGACAATTAATTTAGAAAGTATATTATATATATTAATATATTACATTAATAATATAGATATACTTTTGTTAGTAAGACCCAACATAGAGACTTTTCTCTCTGGGTTTGTCTGAAGAAGTCATGGCAGTCACAGAGTTTTCCAGTTCTAGAAGAACTTATTCAAAAAATGGGGCCATGTTATAGTGGCTTCATTTATATTTGTTACAGATGCCTTTTCCTGATGTCATTTAATTAACAAATTTACTAATTTTTATCAAGTTTTTGATATTAAGTAGTTTCTATTTTTATATATTACTGGGATGTCAAACCTGAAAATGATCATTAATATTGTTAGTTTATATTAATCTGAAATAATTAGATGCAGCAAAATAACAAAAGTCAGGACAGAATTCTGTAAGATATACAAAACTAATACAGCCCTAATTTCTTCCTGCCTGTTGAACTATATGGGTGTCAAATTGAGGGTCTAATTATTATTTGAAGATTTTTTCCAATTCAATCATATTTAAATGAATTCCAAAGTGGGCTGGAGAGATGACTCACAGGTTGAGTGCTTTCATTCAAGCCTAAGGACACAAGTTTAATCTCAAATCCCATGCAAAGATAGAAAATAAAAAAAAGAATTCACAAAGTTGTCCTCTGACCTCCATACCTGAAGCCTGACCCATGTTCCCCTACTCTTATGAACATTTTTTCTCCATTCTATGTACATGGGTGTTTGTATGCATGCATGTTTATGTAGCTCATGTATGAGGTAGTAACAGAGGTTAGATTATGGCTTCATTCTTTAGAAATAAGTGATTGTAAGCACCAAATCCAGGTCCTCCAGCAAATGCTATAATTCCCATGCCATCTCTTGCCCTGATTTAAATATTTTGAAAAAGCATCCCAAAGTATTTTTATAGACTTGGTCATGTAAATAGGACATTTGTCTTCCGAGGCTTTATTTCTGGAGCAGGTGAGAAGTGATAGCTATGTGGTAAGATATGGGAGATTATGAGTGACCTCCAAGGGAATACATGCAGAAACACATTGGTGTAAGCATGGCACAAAGGCTTTGTTATTCTGGGGTAAAATCAATTTTCCTAACAACCATCTACTGTGAAAGTTCTCTAAGTGTCATAGGGTGTTTCATTGATAATTGTACCACAACCAGTAGAGAGCTAATTTTGTCTTCTCAGTGAATGTATTTTAGTAATTCTCCTGCTTAGCTCTAAAAGTCAATTTGACACATCCCAGGGCCATCCAGAAGGACAACCTCAAATAAGGAATGGCCTAGATCTGGTTGGCATGTGGATGTGTCATTTGGGAATTGTTTTCTTAATTGATGTAGGGCAACCCCAATAGGACCATCTCTAGGCTTGATGTTAGGTGGTCCTGAACTGTTTATGAAAGCTCGCTGAGGGTGAATCAGTCTTGGACTCAGATAGCAAGCAGCATCCTGTATGGATCCTGCTGTGCACTTTGGCTGTGAGTGAGTCCTTCGGTTAAACCTAGCACTGTATAAAATAGTAAGAGTTGCCTTCAGTTCTTACCTTGAGCTCCTGCCTTGACTTATCTCAGTGATGGAATGTAGTATTGTCTAAAGAAATAAATCCTTTACTGCCCTAAATTGCTTTTGATTAGACGGTTTTCTCATGCCAACAAAATAAAACCATATTTATTTATTTTATCCAATAATGCTTAAGAAAGCATTCCCATGTGAGAGTTTCCTTAGTGTAAGAGTCTAGATAAGAAATCTTGCTCTAGACCTCTTTAAAATAAATATATGCACATATATGTACACAGTCAATTTCAAACCAGTGAATTTATTATTGCATTATGTAAAATATTATTATTAAGATGTTTAATTATCATTTAAAATATCTTATTTTCTTATCATCTTTCCTCAAAAAAATACAAATTGTTGTACCTAAAACATTTTTGTCAATTGGTTGAGACTTTCATATGTGCGTAAAATATATTTTGATCATATTCATCCCCCCACTCCTCCCTTTAACTCATTGTAAATCCATCCTCTATTCATCTACCCCTTCCAAACTTTATGAAATCTTCTGGTTTAGTTTTTTTGTTTGTTTATTGGTTTTTATTTATCTGTTTGTTTAATAAACTACCTCATTTAGTTTCTATAACTCATGCATTCATGAGCATGGGGCCACCCGCTGGAGCATGGTTGACTTTCTATCTTTAAAGACAGTTGAATGACCCTCCCCTAAGAAGCCATCAACTGTCAACAGCTTCTGAGCTAGGGATCCTCCATGCTGGAAAGTTGACTGACTTCACCCTGTGCAGATCACTCTTTCTACCTATAGATAAAGTTTCTTCAATGGGGGAAAATTGAGTAACTCTGAAAATAATGACTTTGCCTTCAAATGTATGTGGCACTGAAAAGTGATAGAAGCTTTACCTGAAAACATATTAAAAAGAATAAAATTAAGTACCAAGTCCCAGGGGTCCCATATGAAGCTTTTGCTGAGATGTGCTGCGATGGATCTGCTCAGTGAAGCAGCAGAGTTTGAGGTACAGAACCCCTTTACCTGCTTTACCTCTTTGGGTGGTTTTATTTTCTCAAGATCAGCTGTGATCTGAGAATATTTTATGGAAAGTCCCAGAGCTACTTCATAAGTATTCAATTGCACAATGTGCTAGCCTTTAATACCCTGCTTTGTTTGGACAAGAATGTGGGTCATACTGTTTCCAGCATGTCTTCACTATCTCTCTTCAACTGTATTTACTTAGTCCTGTGTTCTCAGATCAGCTACTATGGTGTCACCGTGCTGTATGGTGCAGGCAGCTTTGTTATACTATAGTGTTATAACGGTTCTCTCTACTCTTTTTCTTGATGATCTTCTACTGTACCTGAGCCAAAAGTTAAGCTTTACCCATAGATATGTATATAAAGAGCATGTAAGGGGTCAGTATCATGCATGGATTCAGGCGACTCTAAGAAAGTTGCAATAAAGCTTTCATAGATAGAGAAGAGGTAACTTTATTGCCATCTGCTATTATCTGAGATTGTATCTGACAGTCTACGAACTTTACCATAATTATTTTCATAGGCAAGCAAAAATCTTTTATATTTGCTTACCATTTATATTTTTAATTGCATGAGTTTATTGTTACACAAAACAGATACAAAAAACAAACAAAACACCATTTACAGTGTGGTTGAATCCCAAATGCAGCCACTAAATACAAGCAGCTTCTGCCACAAGATGACTCAGAATTGACACAAGGAACTGGATAGACAGCTCGGCAGTTATGGCGTGTTTTCTTGTCTTCCAAATGATGCAAGTTTAATTCTCAACACTCATTCATCAACTCACAGCCTCCTGGGATTAGATGCCCTCTTCTGGAATCCAAGCTGAACTGGGTACACAAGACACACACTCTCACAGAAACAGACACAAAAATAGCCACAGGCACAGACAGACACACACTCACAGGATCTAAACAAAATCTCTATTAAAAACTAGACAAATGCAGTCTTCTTGGAACCTGTAACTCTCTTCCACACTATGCAGTGATAAGATTTTACATAAGAAATATTTTTTCTTTATTTTTATATTTTTGACCTCTCAACACATTCTTTTTATTATTTTTATTGAGCTATATATTTTCTACGCTTCCCTCACTCCCTCTCCCCTCTCCTTCAACCCTCTCCCAAGGTACCCAAACTCCCAATTTACTCAGAAGATCTTGTTGTTCTCTACTTCTTATGTAGATTAGATCCATATATGTCTCTCTTAGGGTCCTCATTGTTATCTAGGTTCTTAGGGATTGTGAATTGTAGGCTGGTTTTTCTTTGCTTTATGTTTAAAGCCACTTATGAATGAGTACATATGATATTTGTCTTTCTTGGTCTGGGTTACCTCAATCAATATGATGTTTTCTAGATCCATCTATTTGCCTACAAATTTCAAGATGTCAT
>LOJH01044998.1:0-12420 GCA_001685095.1 Ellobius talpinus | reverse complement strand
CAGGGCAGGGAACCCTGACTGCTCTTAGGACTGGAGAGGGAGGGGGAAGGGGAGAGAAATGGGAAGAGGGGAGGAGGTGGAAATTTTTAATAAAAAAAATTAAAAAAGAATGACATAAAATATGGTTTCTATTGGTCTCACCTCACTCAGAAATAGATACGAGGTATACTGGCTGGGGTTTTGTTGGTCTACTAAGCAATCAGAGTTTATAACTTTGAACTGCTGACTTTCTTCCCATGGTGAAAGTATTTACCTTTCTTTAAAATATTTTTTTTCTGTAAAAGACCAGGAAAAGGGAATTAATCCCATCAGGATCACAAGACAATAGGGAGGTTCATGGTGTGAAGGCCAGAGGTATTTCAAAATAAAATAGTCATAGGGTCAAAATGGTAAAGCATGTTTAGTTTCTATTCCTCTCAAGTAGAGTCCTGGGAGTCTCCCTGGAGAAAGCAGAGTACAGCTTAGGAAATGCAGTATGGTTTCTATCTCAATTTCTCCACTTTATAATCCTGTGGTATTAAGCAATTTTCTTGTCTAATTTAACCACATTAAAGAGCAAAATGCTCCAAAAGTGTGATTGTGGTTATTTTTCTTTGCCATGTTTGGGCTTTAATTTTCTCAAAGATATCCAAGAATCAAAATCATGAGGGTTATGGAATGGTTCTGATAACTTGACACAAGCCTAGACAAATCTGGATAAAGGGAATGTTAACTGAGAAACCCCTCCATGAAATCGGCCTGTGGACAAGTCTGTGGAATATAGTCTTGATGAATAATTGCTGTAGGAGGGCCCAGACCTCTCTGTGTGGTGCTGTCCCTGGTTTGATGGACCTGAGTTATGTAAAATAGCAGACTGAGTCTGGGGAGCAAGTCAGTGAAGCAGTGTTCCTTCATGGCATCTGCTTTTGTTCCTTTCTCCGGGTTCTTGCCTTGTGTTTCTACCTTGACTTAACTCAGTGATGGAGTGTAATCTGAGAGATGAAATAAACCCTTTCTTTCCTAAATTGCTTTTGATTTGGTGTTTTATCCCAGTAATAGAGTCCCAACTAAGAATATGCATTCGGACAAAAGCCAGTAACTGCCACTCCATAGCCACAACCCCCTCCCACTGATTTATTACAGGACCAAAAATAAATAAATAAATAAAATAAAACGTTTATGAGATCAGACTTAAACAGTTCCTATTAGGCTAATTATTTCCATCCTGGATGCCCATAACATTGTTAGGAAAAGAGCATTACCTTGAGTCTTTGGTTGTACCATTCAAACTACACAAAACAAGAAGAAGGAATTTTAGTACTCAATCTGTTTGCACCTTGTTTGCCTGTTTGTTTTCAGTTTATAGGTAAGGATGTAGAGACCCGAGGAAGAAGTATCTTACTCATTGTAACCCACACCACTGAGAACACCTTCACTCAAAGCAAAGCTAAAAAACAAGAACACCCTAGATTACAATTGCTTTTGAAAAGAAAATCAAGCAAAACATATTAAATTATCAAAGAGCCAAACTGAATTTTGTTCCTTGATAATACTTCAGAGTATTAATTTCTCTGAACCATGATGTGTTCAATTCCTGCATATCCCACAAAAAATATTTGATGTCTCACAGAATTCTTTTCGCTCCTGATATCATATGGTTAATGGCAGTGTAAATGAGCTAGCAGATACAGGAGAAAATCAAGACTTTATTTATTTTTTGGATTGTCTCAGGCTCTGGGCTCAACAAGTGAAACAGCAAGTCTGGTACTGGACATAATTATAGGTAAGCCATGTTCATTGGATCTAAATGGTTAGGTTGAACATTCTAAGCTTTCGAATATTGACTTATATTATGAAAACATGAAAAAAATAACAGAAGAATACAGTTTATCTAATTTTAATCAAACCTGGAAAGAAATAATAGGCTACATGGAAACTTTCCAAAGGGCCTACAGCACTCTGCTGAATGAGGTTCCATTTGAGTCAAGGCTATGGCATAGAGTTACTTCAACCCACTTCCATAGGCAAGAGCTTCCACTCATAGCTCTGAGAAGAGACTCTGTTCCACTTCTCCTTTTCTTTTATGGTAGGCATATGGGGAAACCAATTTGATACTCATTAAATGACTGTGGAATGACGAATTTAGTGCCCTGTCTCACTTTTCCTACATGGAACCATTACCTTAGCTCAACAGGACAGTCTTTTCAAGGAGTCAAGGGAGGATTGGGAGAATAAACACAGAATTTGAATTAAGTTAAAACTATTATTTTATATTCCCAAAAAGAAGTTTTGGTTATGAGTAAAAAGAAATGTTTTGATTGGCTCTAAATAATCTTCTAAACATATCTACTGAGTTTACAAGGCTAATCTTGTAACTCAGCTTTCTTAAAAAAAAATGTTTTTCTCTTTGTGTGACATCTGGCAGACTCTACATACATTTTTTGTTTTGATATTGAGGAGATGTCATTACCTATAGGGAAGTGTCAAGGGATGTTTCTCAAGCATCTGTGATTGACAAGACAGTCACTGTATCTGGCTCCTAATATCAATAGTACTAGGGTTATATCCTACTCACATCTACCAGGGACCCTGGGATGAATGATTGAAGAGAAGATAAATCTATCAACTGCTTTTACAAGAAAGAAGCAGGAGCAAACATTTCCACTGGACTTTGAATCTCACATATACCATATTAAATTATTGCTTTTATCCAGTGTTAACTGCTTTTAAATATTAAAATGCATTGGTTGATGTATCCAAATACATATGGAAAATTTAGGTACTGTTGTAAAAAGAGGAAAAATACCAAAGTCCTACAGAATTCTGGAGAAAAGTCCATATTCTAATCTTATGTGTTTACTCACTGAACCTCCTCCCAGCAGAAGAGAAGATAAGGTTAAGTTATGGTTAAAAACTAACTTTCTCTCTTCTACCATTGATATCTCTTTCCTATTCAAAGCCTTGTTCAAAGTTAAGGTATGGGGGAGGGGAAAAACTAGATATCAGAGTGTTTCACATCTAGCATGAATATATATTTTCAATAATAAAATTCCATGGTCCACTACTGAGACCTAATCTACATTTATAGTGCTGTGATATTTTCATTTTCTTGAGAAAAAGACCATTCACCAAAAAGTATCTAGGGACTCTATCATCTGCTATTAGAGTAGCAAGTAACTATAGCTGAGTATAATTCAGTAATAATGAATAGTTCAACTATAAGGTTTCTATCATAAAGAAATAATAAACCTTGAACAATGAAAAAAGAATTAACTGAATTTCTTAAGTCTCTCTCATCCAGATGACACAAGCATTTTCTCCCTCATGAGGCTACTTAGAAAGAATTATTTGACTTTGTTCAAAAGCATGGTCTACTTAGAAAACTTATATCCAATTTTTCATGGTGAGTTAACATTTTCTTGGGATCTACATTCTCAAATCTGAGATGAACACTCAGTTCATAACATATTGTTAACTCAACATTTCTTCACCATCAAACTTGTTTTTTGCAAACACTTTGATTCAGCAAGATACCTTCACTGCTGGATACCTTCCACTCCTCAGAAATGGTTAAGACCTCCTATGAGGAGTCAACAAAATCTGGTATACCAAGTAGAGGCAGGACAAAGCACCCCACCCCCCAACGCTATATCAAGGCTAAGCAAGGTATCCCACCATAGGGAATGGGTTCCAAAATGCCAGTTCATGCACCCAGGATAAGTCCTGGTCCCGCTGCCAGGAGCTCCTCCAACAGATCAAGACACATAACTGTCACCCACATTCAGAGTGCCAAGTTCGGTACCATGCAGCTTCCCCAGCTAATAGCTAGGGCTGCAAAGATGGTTGGGTGGTTAAAAGCATTGGCTACTTTTCCAGGGGACATGTTTTCAAATCCCAGCATCTACTTGGCAACTCAATACTCTTTGTAACTCCAGTTCTAGGTAATTCTGTGTGTTCATCTGGTCTCCTTGGGAAACAGGCATGTATGTGGTGAACATACTTACATAATCTACATACTTATATGCTGGCATAATAAATGAAAAAAAATCAGTTCTGGCAAGGGATCACCATTGGATATGACAGGAATATGACTGTATGTGATTCCTCATGTTCATCTACAAAGAGTCATTTAACCTAAACCACTTTGATGACTCTTACAATTTGTCCCCATAGTGTAGAGAGAGAATTCAGTGACACACTGAAGGGAATTAAACTACACTGCCCAGATGTTAAAAGAAATACACAAGAGGCTTACATTAACTAGCACTTCCCTCCACTTTTACACTTCCTTGCTAGAACCCAAGTCTCCACTTAGCTTTGTTAGCACCTCATTCTCCTACTTTACTTATTTCACCCCTGAGGACTCCACTGCCAACTCAGTCTCTTTAGCTGCATCCACTGCTGTCATGATTTATTATCGATTTATATTATTATATACTTATAAATAAAAGTTTTACATATTTATGAGGTATGAAATAACATGACAGCTTTTAATATGGTGTGGAAGTCAAAATCCACAAAGCCATCCTTCAGATCAAAAACTGGATATCCTCAGTGATAAGAACATTCGAGATCCACTCTCCCAGGAACACTGAACATCAGCTCTACTCATGGAGTAGTAAAAAAGGAAAATAAAGAAAGAAGAGGAAGGAAGGGAGGGATGAAGGAAAAAAGAAAGGAAGGAAGGAAAGAAGGAAAAGGAGAATCAAATTCGTTTCTTCTATAGAATAGAGGAGAATTCACATCCTTTGATTATCTTTGTCCATCCACCTACTTCAGAGTGTGTAAGCTACTAGTCCACTCTGTGTTTCTATTAATTCAATTGCTTTGACTCCACATGAAGAGAATATGCAGTATCTATGTTTCTATGTTTAGCTTATTTTATTCAGCACCATGTTGTTTTATTCCATTCAAGTTATTGTAAATGTATGAATTTCTTCTTTCATATATATATATATGTATATATATGTATGTATGTATGCAACATATATGTTTAACAAGCAACATTTTCTTTATCCTACTATCTGGAGCTAGTCCTTTAGTTCTGATTCCTTAGCTTGGCTACAGTGAATAACGCTGCACTATAGATATCACTTTGTCATACTGTCTTCAAATCTTTTGGGAAATCATGAAGAAAGATAGGCAAAAATATACAGACAGGGTTAAATAAAAATGAAGACTCTCCCCAACAAAAAATAAGTAAGAGGTTAAAAAGACAACTTACAGACTAGGAGAAAATTTTCTAAGCTGAACACCTTATAAATGATAGATAATATAAACTATGAGGAACTCAAAGGACTCTACAGGGAGAAAATGAATAATCTTATTAATAAATGGGTATAATATCTAAATAAACCCTCCTCAAAAGAAGGCAGATAAATGGCTGATGAATACATTAAAAAATCTCAATATCACTGATCAATATGGAGATGTAAATTAAATGAGATATAATGAGATAAACTCACACACATGCTAGAAAAACTATTTTTAACAATCAAAAGACAGCAAGTACTGATCAAGATGTATGTTACACCTTGTCAAAAGGTGTAACAGACTTAGGACAGGGGTCCCTGGAAACAACGATGCAGAAATGTTCTTGGTTTTCTGATCAGAAATGCCAGAAGAGTTCCAGCTCTTTATCTTCCTAAGAGGCTACTTGTGATGGTGGGACTGAGTCCCTAGGTCAGATAATAATCCCTTATGATGGAATGGCTGTAGAATTATTCGTTTGAGAGATATTCAGGTTAAAATGGATTCTACCCATTCTCCGATTTCAGTCCATCTCTCAGATAAATTGAGGGTTATCTCTTCAGAGGAAGAAATGATGGAGTAACAAACATTAAAGACACACCAATTGAAGCTATTTCCTTTGGGTCAAGAGAGTGAAATCTCTGGCCTGAGTGGATTTAACATTCCAAATTACCAAATGCTTAAGAGTTAATCCTTTGGGTAAATCAAAGACATGGCTAAGGGATCACCTTCAGGAAGGATGATTCCCAGAATGCCTTGTTAAAGAGAAGGGAGAAATATTCTTTCCTTTAATGAGACAATACACATTTCCTTCCCAGAATCCCAAGCTCTGTGCAGTCATTACAGAGTCATCCTGAAGTTCTGTTCGATCTGCCTATGGCTCAGAAAGATATACCTTTTCCTTTTTCTTATTTCTGTTTTTCTAAAAGATGTTAGTCAGAGCATACATTTGTTTATGGTGGTACTTTGGGGTTTTTTCACTCTTTTTTCTGCATGCCTCTTCCCTACCATGTGGTTCACCTCCATTCCTGTGTCACTCAAATAGCATGGCTTTTTCTTTTCTTCATTTTACTTCTCTTTGCAGTTGCCAAGATCTACAGTTTGCTCACACTGGGATCTTTATTTTAAACTCTAATAAAATCATAAAAATCAATAAATAAGTGAAAAATAAAGTGTAAATTAGTGCAATCATCATGGGAAACTGTTAAGTGTCTCCTGAAAACAAACTAATAGCATTATTATATGATTCAGCAATCTACTTACTGGTATTTACCTGAAAGAATAAAAATCAGTATATCATCAAAGAGATGTTTTCTTTTTAGTTTTGAATATTAGGCACAGGCTGATGGGTATCAACATCCTAGAACTCATTCCTGAGAAATTTGAGGATGTCATATTGTATCTGACACAAAGAAAAGCAGCTCAACCAGTGTTGCATGAACCCATGAATTAAGACAGGAATGAATGAAAGATACAGAAAGAACTCATAGGGTATGGATGAGAAAAGCATGGAGGACCAGACACATCACAGTATTGCTACCCTGGCTTCTCTACTAAGCACAAACATAAGTATATGGTATTGTTTTAGCTGTCATGTTCTAGAATGATTAAAAATGCAATAGAATATAACTAATAGACTAGCCCCAATTTGTGTCTTCCTGTCATTCCTTAATTCTTTAGGGCAGATTTAGTACATCTCTTGTCATGCTGTGCCTACTACACAGCATAATGTCTCACTTTGCAAAACACTCAATAAATATCTATTGACAAATACATCCATTCTGTTAATGGTGATTAGAAACACTCAGTCACTTGCTGCCTGGAATTAGGGCAAATGGCCCATTGAACTCAAAATATCCAAATTTGTTAGATGAATAAGCTGTTTGTGATGATAAATATTTATTGAGTGCTTCTTTTTGCCAGACATTATGCTATGCTTGTGGTATCTCTTCAGTACATCTCTACTGACAGGAAGGAAACAAAGGCTGCATGGTTTGATGTAGTCCTCATAGAGGAGGAGGCTGGCTAACATATCCATAGCTTTTCCCAAAGCAAAAATGGCACTGTAGGAAAAGGTTCTCAAACTATTCTCCTTCACTTTGGGAACTTTTTTTCCTTCCTCGGCAACTATGCCGGGTACATTTAACCAATTACCCCCTAAGTGAACAGCTAACCATGCATGCCAATTAAAGATTTACTGAATCAATTCATGCATTTTCTAACATGGATCCAAAATACTACCTTCTTAGAGGAAAATCAAATGAGTACAGAGGAAATAATAGCCGAAGAAGAAAGAAGAAAGCAAAGTTTTTGGCTGCCAGCTTTTATAATCCCCACTTTTTGAAATACCCTTTGTTCCACTCTTGTTACATGAAAAGAGCCAGAGCTTATTCACAGCCTGAGGCAGTCTGCTAGACAAATGTCCTCACTGTATGAATGGCTGTTTTGAACCCACATTATCCCGTTGAGGGCTATGATTATTTTGAGCTTTGCTGTGCTGGATGTATCCCAGAAAAGGCTCCAGTAGAACAACCATGTGAGCTCTACTGCTCTGCTGTGTTTTCCTCTAATGAACAATTTTAAATAGTGATTATATCCACATGTGTATTGGTCTATGTGTACATCCAAATCCACCTTGAATGGTATCCAATGACCACAGAGTGAACAATTTCCTAGTTTCTGTGTGTATGTGCGTGTGTGTATATGTAGGTATGTGTGTTTTAATCAATTGTGTCACCACAGAAACAATGACAAGTCTCTAGTAGAGTTTGCCTAAGACATTTCCTGCCTGTGGAAGTCTGCAGTGAGTGGTCTGTACCTAGTCCAGAGAATGATGCTTGTGTTCAGAGAGGATAGAAATTAGGGAGAAAGGGAAAGGTGAAGAAAGATAAAGAGAGGAAAATAAACAGAACAACTCTAATATGCACATGTTGATCACCCCAATTTCCCTGTCCTGATGTATAAACAAAAAGGATATTGCTCCCCTCAGTGCACAGAATTTCTTTGATACAAAATATGTATAAGAGCCTAGACTTGTAGAGAAATAATTAAACATGTGTGTTCTCTCAAAAGAAGTGTCCAAGTCCAGAAATACAAGTTTCTGTGGGTGCCACCCAAGAAGCACAACTGTTGCATGGTGAGGTGGCCCATGGAATAATGATCAAAGCCTATGTAAAGGCCCAGTGTTTTCATGAGATAAACTATGAGTTTGGAGTATTCCTCCACTTAAACAAGTATTGTAGGACAAATGACTTGTAGCCAACAGGTGTTCATTCAGGGAACAATGGAGAATTAAAACATGTAACACAATATCAAGGGGTGGGTTTGCATAATACTTGCCTTCTTTGTATGATACTATTCAGTGTTGAGAATACCTAAAGAATGTACTCCATTGAACTAGTCAGTAATCTACTCAGAGATTCTAGATAGCTCTATAGCCTTCTTGTGAATACTAACTCTCCAGTAGTGGATAAAATGCTGTTTAGCTCTTTTCTCTTGTCCTGGGATTAAAAAGAGGAGTCAAGGTATCAGAGGAGCTGAGACTGCACAGTGCAGAAGAAAGATAAGATGTGGAAGTCATGCATGCTTTTTACTCCACAACCCCATTAGGACACTGATTAGCTGTGTGACAATGTAAAGAAGTTGTTATACATATCTACACTTCAACTTCCACATCCTGCCCTCCAAGACTAATGATGCCTATCTTTTAAGTGATTGGGAAGATTAGCAGAATTAAACCTGAAGTTACTGGCACAGAAATGATAAGTGACCATCTATCCCTAACTGAATTATAATATAGAACATCCTGTCAAGAACACATCAAAAAAATAATGGTCCCTGTTTTTCATGTTTCATAAAATGGACAATTTTGTATAATTTCAGTCATTTTGAAAGTCACAAAGACCTCTAGGTGGACAGTGATAGAAGCAGTTTGGCAGGGCTTAAGTCACTCCTCACTGTTTCATCACAGGTCTTCATCTTAGGTCACCAGATAATTTTGTATAAAACAGGATTTTGAGGTAGAATGTCCACTGACTTAAGGTGATGACTAAGTGGTAAGTACCTGAGTAGCTAATCCCAGCACAGTCACTAAACAATAACTCTGAACACAGTAGAATAAAAAACACATTGACCAAGTTAAACTTGGAACTGTTCAGAGAATATATATCTTAAAATAGCCAGGTCTCATAAATAGATATCTGCTAACACCTGGGTGGAAGTGAACATGTGACTTTCATGTGTTGAAGTGAGTGTGGATTTTGGCTGTGAGGCAAGACAGGGGTAAGTGCTGATAAAATGTAGAATGTAAGGTCTCTTGTTCAACACTTTCTCCTAGGCATTATTAAAGCTGCTTATTTTTTTTAATTTTTTTTATTAAAAATTTCCACCTCCTCCCCCCCACTTCCCTCCTTCTCCCCTTAGTCCCCCTCTCCCTCCCTCTCCAGTCCAAAGAGCAGTCAGGTTTCCCAGCCCTGTGGGAAGTCCAAGGTCCTTCCCCCTCCATCCAGGTCTAGGAAGCTGCTTATTCTTAAGAACACTAAGAAATGCTGTGGCATATAACAAATGAATTCCTGAATTCATACCATTTAGAATACTCAGAATGACTTGTAAACAAGGACGCACTTAAAGCCTCCCGATCTCATCAGAATCAGTTTTCAAATACATGCTGCTGTGATAATTTTAGCCCACAGTAGCTGATTATGTCTATGTGTGAAGAAGGCAATGGCTCAATGATGACAGCCTCTGGAATAGCTCAGGGACTGACACCTGGGGTCACAAGTAGCTTGAGTTGAGCTTAATTTACCATTTTGCTTCAGAGTTACAATAAAGAACCTGAAGTAATTTTACTGCATCTCCAAACATCCTTTGTCACTTCTCCATATTATACTCTAAGTACATTCACACATGGGTCAGGAAAAAAACTCTTCTGCCCACATTTAGGAGCTCCATTAACTACACTTTGAAACAAAAGAATGTGCTACAATTGCTTGTAAGAAAGAATGTTGGTCACAAGGTGGCAGATTTCTACACTCTTATGGAAAAGCCTGGCTAGTTTCAGAAAAGCACACAGATAATAGAGGAAAAACACAAGAAAACATTTAAACTTTGAATGTGTGTGTGTGTGTGTGTGTGTGTGTGTGTGTGTGTGTGTTAGAGACTATGGATTTCTTCCATGTTTTCAACTTCTAAAGATCAACATAAAAGCTGCCTGTCCAACTGTGACCTCTAATCACAGGGCACTTCCTGAAGAGGCCCATGTAAATAGCATTGATGTGGGATTCCTCTCTGTACTGTACGCTGTGAATACTATTGATTAATAAAGAAACTGCCTTTGGCCTAATGATAGAGCAAAACTTAGCTAGATGAGGAAAACTAAATGGCATGCCAAGATAAAAGAGGCAGAGTCAGGAGAAGCCATGAAGCTGCCAGCAGAGACAGACATGCCAGAACCTTTCCAGTAGGCCATGAGCCTTGTGGTAAACTATAAAATAGTAGAGATGGGTTAAATTAATATGTAAGAGTTATCCAATAAGAAGCTAGAGCTAATGGGCCAAGCAGTGATTAATTAATACAGTTTCAGTGTGGTTATTTCAGGGCTGAGCAGCCGGGAACCAACAAGCGGCCTCCTCTAACAAATTGGTGCCAATGTGGTTGAATTAAATCCACTGAAAACCTGAGAAGGGTTACAAAGGAGCCCTAGACACAAAAGAACAGAGTTAAGCATGGTTTGGTAGTGGCATTTTCTTGGGNAATATGTAAGAGTTATCCAATAAGAAGCTAGAGCTAATGGGCCAAGCAGTGATTAATTAATACAGTTTCAGTGTGGTTATTTCAGGGCTGAGCAGCCGGGAACCAACAAGCGGCCTCCTCTAACAAATTGGTGCCAATGTGGTTGAATTAAATCCACTGAAAACCTGAGAAGGGTTACAAAGGAGCCCTAGACACAAAAGAACAGAGTTAAGCATGGTTTGGTAGTGGCATTTTCTTGGGTGGGCTGTGTTTGCTAGAAGGAAGAAGTTGTATGGTTCCTTTAAGAGAGGTTTTCCTGACTCAGTGTTAACAGAAAAAAAAAACTGCACCATTTTGAAATGCCAGCTTTCTGGGCAAGTAGCGGCCAGTGCGACCCCTGGCTCTTTCAGGAGGCTGAGCAACACAAAATATGGAGTTAGTGAGCAATGTGCTGCAACTTTCATAATGGCAACATAGACCTACCATGTGTCTAGAAATGGGGCAATACACTTGACTTTCAGAGGCAGCAAACAGCTCCACCATGTTGGACTTGGCAGGGCAAGCAGGAAGTTCCATATATACCCTAGCAATGCCACAGCTTAGAGTCTTAAGTGCTTAGCATTTTAAAATCACTTCTGGTCAGAAAATAATTACAGATACACATAAAGACAAATTCAGATGGAAAAGACCAATAATTGGGTGACAGTGTTGGTTAAATGTACTTAGGCTTGGGAGAGAGGAAAAAAAGGGTATAGAGTTGGAAAAGAAGTAAATGGTTTTATAAATAAAACCATTTATATATAAATGGTTATATATATATATATATCAAAGTCTTTAAAAAGATAGAGTACAGATAGTCAGAGATTAAAGGAGTAAAGATAATAAATATTAAAAAATAATAGAGTAAAAATAAGTCATGTAAAGATGAAAAAGTCACAGAGTCTGGATTATGCATATTATTATGTTTTCTTTGAAGTTTTTGACTGTGAAGGAGCAAAGTAACTAACATATATACTTAAACGGTATTTTGTCTTCAAAATGTAGATCTAAGGATACGTTGCTTTGGAAAAAAATGTTTTTCTTTTGTTTCCACAGAATATGAGGACCTGTGTGGATTGCTTCTAGGCTAATGTGGCTTGATGGACAAAGGCCCCCCGAAGGTTGCCCTGAATACCCCCCAAAATTACTTTGCCCAACAAATAGCAGGAAGCAGTATAGAGAGAACTACACCTATATTCCCAAATATTGTCTATAAATGTTTGTTTATATTTAAAGTGGAATATGCTATAGAGATTTGCATTGGTATGAATCTTTGTTTATTGATACAAATTTAAGGTCAAATTTGTTATATACCTATTTCTGCTCTTGATTAATGTATTGTATTTGTATATATATTTCAGTTAAATAGGTATTCTTCAAATCTTCCAGAGACCTTCAGAATATGGCATTTAAAATGTTTTA
>LOJH01044997.1:0-13677 GCA_001685095.1 Ellobius talpinus | reverse complement strand
TGTGTTGCATTTGTTTAATTATGTAAAGATGTGTTGCTGTTTTACCTTGCCTGCATAAGGCACCTGATTTGTCTAATAAAAAGCCGAATGACCAATAGCAAGGGAGGAGGCATAGGCAGGACTTACCAGCAGGGAGAGTAAGTAGGAGGAGGAATTTAGACTCCAGTGAGAAAGAAAAGGGATGCCAGGGAGATGACAGGAGCCAGACAGAGACAGACACAGAGGAATCAGGAAAGCAGGACATACAGAATAAAAGAAAGCTTTAAAAAGCCCTGAGGTAAAATGTAGATGAATAGAAACAGGCTAAATTAAGTTAAAAGAGCTAGTGGGACAAGATTAAGCTAAGGTTGCACATCCATAATAACAAGACTCTATCTTTATTAGGAAGCTTGTTGGCTGCCCAAAGGAAAGTCTGACTACAGTGGTCATAGTGTCTCTTCAGAGCAATAGAAAATTTAACTAAGACAATTACCAACTTTTAAGTTCGTGAATTCCAGAGTAAATAAGAATTTCAAAGGATAAAATTTTAGATAAACAATGGCTAACACTGCCTTGCTACCTTTACTTTGATGGTGACTTGTGGGTGGATAGTGACCCAGGGAGGCTTTCTGGGAGGAAGAGGTGGTGGTGGAGGAGGATGTATTCACCATCTCTGCTAAAACAATGATAATAGGAAGATCTAGAAAAGGGGATATTGGTCTGTTTGTAGAGTGCTTGCCTAGCATGTATAAAGTCCAGAGCTTGATCCATACCCCAGCATAAACAGGGCATGGTGGAGCATGAAGGGAGAAGGAACAAATGTTCAAGGTCAGCCTGCCTGAACTAATTACTCTGTCTTTTAAAATGAGCCAATATTTTGGAGGCTGGAGAGATGGTTTAGGAGTTAAGTTCTTGCTGCTCTTGCAAAGCACCCCTGTTTGGTTCCCAGCACCCACATGAGCATTCACAACCACCTATAGCACCAGCTCCAAGGGATCTAACCCCTTTCTCTGCTTTTCTGGCTTCTGAGGGTACCCTCACACTCACGTATATTCTCTCACACAGGCGCTGGCATACAGGCACACATGCATAAATAAAAACATTAAAAATTAAAATAACATCTTGTAAGAAATAGAGAGGGGGAGAAAGAGAGAAAGAGAGACAGAGAGATAGAGAGGGAAAGGGGGAGGGAGAGAAGGAAGAAAGAAAGAAGAGAAGAGAGGAAAGCAAAGCAAAGCAAAGGCTCCACAGCAGGTGTGCATATTCAGTAAGTAGGTCGGCTGACAATGATGTTGGCTTTACCAGCCAGGCAGTGAAGTATAAGCCTTTATTTCCAATTTCCAGTCATGTCTCCATATCATTTGCACAAAATCTCCACCATCTGCCCCCAAGATTATGACTCTGTCAGCCAGACAAAGTTAAGCCTTACGGTCTCTCTTTGCTTCTTCCCCTACCTCACCCCATTTTCCTCTCTTTCTGAACTACCCTTGAATCATTGCATAAACCTTAATCTTCACACCCATGTAAAGGTTGATGGAGGTGGGAAGTGTCACTGTATGAACCATCAGGACAGGGATAAAGTAATTAAAAGTTACCCTGAGCATAAAACCCATCCATAGGATCAAGTTTAGGTAGACAAGAACTGTGCTTTTATCTGCATAACTATCGACCTCACTGATTTGATGGTTCCCAGGCTAGTGACACCTGCCCATCCCCATCTTCCTGGGATAATCTCCAGAATGTGTCTTTTCTTCTTTAGTTTGTCCCATCAAGGGTCTCTTCTGGGCTGTCAAGTGGCTCAGTAGATAATGGTGCTTGCTATCATATCTGATGACCTGAGTTAATCCCTGAGCCCGCATGGTGGAAGGAGAAGAGCAATTCAAGTCACAAACACATGCACACAGACCCACAGACACACACTTTTACTTTCTTTTAAAAAAAGAGTCTCTTTTTTCCCTTGACAATATCTTCTGCTTCTTGGTTCTCAGGGGTTGGCAGTTACAAGATTTTATTATTAGATACCCTTTTTACATGACCGAGTCCAGAGAGCCTGGGAAATAAATGGTGTTTTAACTGACCTGTCTGCCCCTTTCCTTTGAATTAGGATGTGGCTTTAAGCATGAATAATCACCTAAGAAGGCATTCAGAGATGTATGTGAGTGACTTAGAGAGTCAGGGGCTTTCCCTCGATGTTTTAGCCAGAGGAATCTACCGCTATAAAAAGTCGTGTGTGAAGTACCAGTGTGAAGAATGTAGGGCAAGCCTAGTGTCAAGACCATTTTAGTGTGAGGTAAGTCCGTTGAGGGAATTCCCTCTCTTAAAAAATAAAACGCAAGGAATTTACTAGAATCTGCTGCTCTTGCTGCTCTTCCCACACTCAGGTCTCCAGGGCTTTGTGAGCACCGAGCTGTTGGAGGTTGACCCAGGAGATCTAAAGGCTATGATTGACATGAGCCAAGACACCAGAATGCAAGGTGACAAAAAAACAGGCCGGGGAAGTACACTGCTATCTCAGTCCTAAAAGGTGATAGCCCAGATTTCTCAGGGTGGGAGTGGCCCAACTTAGAAATTGTCTGCTATATGCATGAGACAACCTAACTATCCAGGCTATTCGAGAGTATGACCTGTGACTCCAGCCCAAGGGACAGAGCCAGTGTAGTCTATGGGTTGCCCAAATTCCAGGTACCTCTTTGGTGAAAGAAAATCAGCTAGGCTTATGGCCCGGTCTAGAACCTGACTATCAAATTAGGTGGACCAGAAATCTTTGATTACTCGTCTGATTTCCTGAGGCCCATGAATGGAAAACTTGACAACAAAGGCCTGAAAGAAAGCCCAGGTTCCCCCTCAGCCTCTCCTAAGGGTGTCTTTTGTTCATGAGTTACATCTACATATTGCCAGAGTCACCATCTGGTTGGTGCAAGTTACACAGTATTATCCACACAGGGGAAGAAAGCTAGCTTACGCTCCACTGTTGCCTGCCTGAGAGCTGTGGCTTCTTGTATTGTCTTTGCTGTTAAACACAGTTTCCTTTTATTTTCTTCTTGCCATGGAAACCATAATAAATAAAGAGAGGCGTGATTTTCAAAAGGTCTCTAGCTGCAGATGCATGCGGCTTTGTGAGATCAGTCAGTAAACATGTGCCTGCACCATACCGAAGCTATAACTCCTGGGGATAAAGGAGGAGAAGGGGGAGAAAAATTGGAAGAACTGGGTAAGGAAAATAGGGGCTTCATGCCAATGTCTCTGAGCTCCAGTTTCTAATATGTGATGGTGTTTGTTCACAACGCTTTGTAGTATCTGAATTATGCATCCCCCCTGAAAACTGAGTTAAATCCAATGGAAGTTTTGTTGTTGATGTTTGATGGGGTTGTTGGCTCCTCTTCATCTAACTTCTTTAGGGAGATTGTTTACAATTATGTTGGCATGGTTTCACATAGACTCATTCCAATGGAATCCAGCTAGGTGGTCCTAATGCTCTTGTCCCAGCTGTGGACATGTGTTTTGATTTATACAGTGCTTGGCTGGACCAGGGAATGCTTCGTTCCTATGGAAGATATAATTTTCAGCAGAAGACTTGGACTAGCATCATGCCATCTACAAACTTACTCCTTTTGAACAGAAGACTTCCCACTTAATCCCCAAATATAAATCCTTACATATTAAGATCCCATCCTGAGTCGTTTATCCAGTGTGGTTCTCAGTCCTAGGTTTACAAACCTGCCTTGGCAAAACATTAGCCACCCCCTCCCACCTCCACACAGCCTACCTCATCACTCTCAGAGATTTAGAATGCCTTGGATGAATGAGGTCATGTGGTGTGGTCTGCCTGCGTGCGTGTGTGCATGCATGTGTGTGTACACACATACATCTGTAAACGCCACATGTGATTTTTGAAGTTTAGCAATTGTTGAGAGTTATGGAATTGAAAAAAAAACAAGATCTTTCAAGAGCAATTTGCTTTAATGATGAATAATAGATGAGCCTAAGGCTAGGAAGGAGAGAAGATACAGAGCTAATGCTGATCAAATAGTTCTGTGTTCCAAGAGGCTTTTCTTCACAGTTATGGTTGGCCCTTCCCTTATCTCATAGATTCATTAGACTTTGCATAAGCTTGAGTGCTTTAAAACTATACACTTCTGGGGTTGAGAGCTCAGTTGGTATGTGTCCGCCTTGCAAATATAAAAACTTGACTTTGATCCCCAAGGCCCACCTAAATAATTTGGCCATGGTGGCATGTGCTTGTAATCTCAACCCTGGGGAGACAGACAGGCAGATCACAATCTAGTATACTGAGTGAGATCTGAGTCAACAAGAGACTCTGTCTCAAAAAATAAAGTGAACAACTCCTCAGTAACAACAGTCAAGGTTGACCTCTAGCCTTATTGGTGAGTACACAATGACTTAGCACATGAACATACACACCATATACACACCACCACTACCACCACCACCAACAACAACAACAACAAAACACTATAAAAATCCCATCCATTTTGGAAATCAGAGGCATGGAGAAAAGTTACCCGTAAGTTTAAAATAATAATGATGATGATGATGATGATAATGATATAATAATAATAGTAATAATAATGTAAGCAACAAATCGCCTTTTCACCGGGATAATATTGGTGAATTTCCATGTAAGGGAACTGGTTCTTGGCCAACACAGCTCTGGTTGGACTGGCTAGGATTTTATGAGCAATGTTTAACTCATACAACAGACACATATTCTGATAATGACTACTGAAACTAGACATAGATACTTGTCTGCATTTTCTCAGCTAGGAAGCAGAGATTGGAGCTTAGAAACTCAATCTCTTTATTGCTTAAAGCCATACTGCAACTCTATAAACCTTGTCTTCATGCCTTGTCCTATGGAGTAGGCCATACTGAAATAGTAAAGACCATTAGCTGACTGATAAAGTAATTACGTCAAGGAAATGCCTAATACACATACAAGAATATATACAGAAGACTATATATCTGGTAAATGAGCCAGAGGTGACTGGAGAGCTTTATTAGAAACATGTTAAGCAACTATGAAAGAGGCCTAAACTTTGTTAAATTTGGGTGGTTTTGTTTACCACTCTATCATTCTGTGGGTTTGAAATATTTCATTGCTAATTATTCTTGAGCAATGGGACATAGAAGAAAGATGATAAGATGCTTGGTATAATGAATTATTCAGGTGATTTAAAATAAACTAGAGGGCAGATAATAGCTGATATGACCTCAACAGAGAGATAAGGTGGAGAAGGGGGTGTTGTCTAATTAACTACAAAGGAAAGGGGAATGTGAGAAATAATTAAATCACTGGCTCTGTGTTCTGTTATATGTAATTTCCCCCAAGCATTCTCCCCAGTGTGACTCTTCCTGCTTAATGACTAAGAGCAATTAGGCAGTCATACGTTCAAAAAAAGAGTCTTTAGTTTTATGTTTGATGCTAATTTTTCCAGCAAAATGTTAGTGTTCATGAACCAGGGTCACAGCACCTCACAAACTCAACACTGTAAGTCCAGATACTGCCAACTTGGTCTGGCTGCTTTTGTTGCTGTTGTTTATTAGGAATTGCATGTGTGTGCACATGTTTGCACTTGAGTGTAGAAGCCAAAAATTTGGGTGTCCTCCTCTATTGCTCTCCACCTTAGTTTTTGAGACAGAGTCTCTCACTGAACCTGGAGCTTGCTGGTACAGGTAGACTGGCTAGCCAGCAAGCCCCAGGGATCCCTGTGCCTTCCTTTCCCCAGCACTGGGGTGCACATGACTTTTTGCATGGGTGCTGGGAATCTAGACTCAGTTCCTCAAGCTTACACAGCAAACACTTCACTGGCTGAGCCATCTCCCTGACCCCAGCTTATCTAGTTTTTGAAAGAATCTCACAGGCAATGCATGACTCTAAAAAGAATCTTCTAGAAGCCGGCAAGTTTTGTTCAAAGGGTTAATCTTGTTGACTCTTTATTCCCAAGTGCAGTAAGACCCAGAAGACTGTCCTTTGGTTTCGACTTTTGATTCCTGAATTGAATAAATGACATTTATTTCTCTAATTTTGCACTTGAGTACAGCTGATGCCTCTCAGCCAGCATTTATTGTGTATGTTAAAGAAAGGAGACATTTATCTCATCATGTTCTTGTTGTGGGTCACGAATGTATATGTCTTGCTAGCAGGAGCCATTGACTGTGGTCAACTTCTATAAGTAAGTCTTAACAGAAGAGGCTCAGCCACATTTGAATGAGACATTACTCCCTCTCTACTAAGTTAAAGCAATTACTGTGACACTTTTAATTTCCAATACAAATGTCAATGAGAAGATTGGATAAAAACAGAATTCATTAAGAATTCAGCACCATTCATACAAATGGAATCCCACTTTTTTGAGCTGTCCATAACTCATTAAATGAGAGTGGGAGGGCATTCACAATTGCTAATGTTCCCTAAAAGGCAACAGTTTATGTTTTATTTCATCCCCCCTACCTTTTTTCTATGTGCTAAGTTTCTCTATATCAAGCCTGTATAGCTAGTTTAGCAGGTGAAAATCTAGCAAATGTCCAAAGGTCAGAGGGAAAAAAAGAGAAGAAAACAGAGTGAGCAAACTTGAATGCAGATGCCCTTGGCACACCTGGCCAGTTCTGGGGACGATCCATTTCTAGTATTGTTCCTCATTTGGCAAAGGAGAAATTCAATACTGCTCCCAAGGTCAGTCATCATGGTAGTTGGTAGTACTCTCTGCCAGTCTCTAGTGGAGTACATCTGGACCTCTTCTCCCAAAGAAGCATAAGTGGAGGCTTCATTAGGAAAGGAAAACAGGCTAATAAGTGAGAAGTGGGGGGCCGTCTCTTCTACCACAGGCAACACCAAGCAGGACACGGTATAGCACATTTTGGCATCTCACATGGAACAATGCTTAGTAAAGCTGAGTGGCATCTCCTTGGAACAACAGTGAGCACCATGTATGACATCACAAAGGCATTCAAAGAAATTTCACATAGTTCAGTAGGATCCCTGGCTCCCAGTGTAATGTTCCAGAGAAGCCCTCATAGGTTGTCTAGTCCCAAGTGGTCATCCCCAAACACACAACACATGAGCAACATTAAATGGACTCAGCAGGTTGTATCTACAGATGCACATTTGCAATGACTGTATGGGGTCTAGCAGATGACATTTTGTAACTCTCCACCCTGCCTTCTGACTCTTATATACTTTCAGTTCTTAGAAATGTCCCCTGAGCCTTAGAGGGGATGGTGTAAATGTCTATTTAGGGCTGATATCACAGCTCTCGCTCATTCTCAGCATTCAGGGCAGCCATGAGTCTCTGCTCACTGTTCACTGTGAAAAGAAGCATTTCAGATTAAGGTTGGGAGCAGCTTTAGTTCATAGGTGTAAGCATAGATGATGTGGGATTTCCCTCTGTGTGCTTGAATACCATTGATAAATAAAGGAACTGCTTTGGGCCTATAGCAGAGCTATAGAGGAACAGAGCTAGGCAGGGAAAACCAAGCTGAATGCTGGGAGAAAGAAGGGTGGAGTCAGAGATAAGCCATGTAGCCCTGCTGGAGACAGACGCCGAAACTTTGCCAGTAAGCCACTGCCACATGGCGATACACAGATTAATAGAAATGGGTTAAATTNACTGCTTTGGGCCTATAGCAGAGCTATAGAGGAACAGAGCTAGGCAGGGAAAACCAAGCTGAATGCTGGGAGAAAGAAGGGTGGAGTCAGAGATAAGCCATGTAGCCCTGCTGGAGACAGACGCCGAAACTTTGCCAGTAAGCCACTGCCACATGGCGATACACAGATTAATAGAAATGGGTTAAATTAATATGTAAGAGTTAGCCAATAAGAAGCTAAAGCTAATGGGCCAAGCAGTGTTTTAAATAATATAGTTTCTGTGCGGTTATTTTGGTTCTGGGTGGACAGGACGAATAAGCAGCCTCCTCCCACACATAGATATCTAGAAGGCAATGTGACACTATGCCAGTGTAATTAAACACCAGTAATAAGTTTTCACCTATGCCTACTACCTCCCTAGACCTTGAGTTGTTGGTCAGACTTACAGTACCTGACAGCCATCCCTCCCAGCATGGAGCAGGCCTCAAATTCAATCAGAGGGCCATTGGTAATACCAACAACAGTCAAACTGATACCATAAATGTTGGCCTCCTGGTTTCTAGGGTACACAGCATGAGAAGACCAACAATGCCTATGATAATGCCTTTTCTTCTCCAGCTAGCCACTCAGTACCCCCCTGTGTTTTAAATCTCTTATATTCTCTCTCTCTCTCCTTTCTCTTCCTTCTTTCCTTCCTTTTTTCTCTTCCTTCCTTTCCTTTTTTCTCTTCCTTCCTTTCCTTTTTTCTCTTCCTTCCTTTCTTTCCTTTTTTCTTCCTTCTTCCCTTCCTTCTCTTCTTCCTTTTTCTCTTTCTGTTTTCCTTTCTTCCTTTTTTTTCCTTTTTTTTTTTAGACAGGGTCTATTACTAGTATTACTAGGATCTGCAACTTATTAATTAAGCTAGTCTGGCAGGCCACTGAGCCACAAATAGCCCCTGATGGCCATCTCCCCAGCTCTTGGGTCACCAGCATGTGCCACTTCTCTGGGTTTTATATGTCCTAGAATTAGAACTCAGATACACACGCTTATGAATCAAGCACTTCCCTGAGTGAGCCATCTTCCTAGCCCCTAAAAACAAACAAGCACACAAAATCATAAATAAGGGCACTAAGGTTTAGAAAGTTGGGCAGACTTGGGGCTGAGATTTGGAAGCCCATAATTTTTCTGAATGTAGACCCAGGACACTATAGAATAAAACAAAAATTTTAGGTCTCTGTTGGAAAAGCATGTAAAGAGCCTGAATTAGCAACCATCTCACCCTGAGAAAGAAAAATTACAGAGACAATGTTTGTGCTGAAGCAAAAATTTTTCTTTTTCTGGTGAAAGCTTTATCTTTCTGTTTGAACTTCTTGTGCCAGACAGAGGTGTCTTCATGGTGAGTGTGGCTGCCCATTGGTTTGGTGACTTCCTCCTCTAGCAGATTCCCAGTGCCTATTGTAGGCTGGATCCCAACTCCCGGAATGAAGCCCAGCAGATGTCAGGCTGGGGATATGTGTGATAATGAGTTTCTGAGCTAGCTCCCTGGAGCTGCCTCAGTGGCTGTTCTCCTTATAACTTGTCTCCGTTGTTCATCTCTAGTACAATGACTTCCAGGGACAGATTAGATTGGTCCTGTATTCCGTGGACCTTCGGTGTTTAGCAAGTGTGTGTCTCTGCTGTGAGACTGTGGAGGAGCCTGACACAGTAGAGAATTTGAGTGGTGTCTCTTGGACTGTTCACAGCAACCTTGCAGCCTCAGAGCGAGTGCCTTGGGTCCTGGCTACTATGACAGCTTGCCTAGCCTGCTTCTGGTTTTAGTCTTAGCTGTACAAGTCCTATGAAGCACTTTGACACCACGAAGATGTTGTTACCAAGTGCCTGGGGGTGGGAAAGGGAAGGTGGAGAAAGATATTAGACTCACTGATTCAGCTCTCCTGGGTCCCCGATAGCAGTGGGAAAAACAGGAAACTGAGGCAGAAAGGGAATGATAGGTGTCATTTAATGTGTGGAAACTAAAGATACTTCTGCTAGTCCCTGAGTGGCACTGCCAGTGACTGCCAGGCTGCAGATGTGGACAGATTTCCTCAAATAAGAGTGACCTTGACCCAGAATGCTGGGGCTGCTGGGGACCAATAAGTCTTAAATTAACTGGTGTCTTTCACAGTTAATTTTACCTAATGACAACCATAGGTCAGAGAGGCCAAGTGACTTTCCAGCATTATACCGTAACACCCCACTTATTCTCAGTCCCCCAACCCGTCGTCTTCATTACATGACCTGCATCTGGTTCCCTTCCAAAGTTAAAAAAAAAATCCTGGGTTGCAAATTCAGTTGGCTGAAGTGGAGGTGTACTTTGCTTTCTTCCATTTTAGGAGACACCTTCAATAATCATTTGGTAGTGTGTTTCCAAGCAAGGCCTATGTAATGTGAGGCCATGCCTGAAGTTCTGCTGCTACAACGTCTACACAGAAAATCTTATGGATAGCTAACACCTTAGAGACTCTGACATGAAATGCTTCCAAGACCTCATGTCACTGCCTTCCCACTTTTCCTCAGCTATTTAGTGACAGTAGATCACCGAGCTGGCTCATACTGGGAAAAGATAGATGAGGAAGAGATGGGGAAAAGGGAAAAGGGGTTCTGGGGCTAAGTTTCAGCCTATATTGAACTTACAATAGACCTACCAAGATTATCTTCCCAGTGCAGAGGGCCAGAACCGAAGCTGAACTCGTCTCCTTAGCTGAGCAGAGACATGGTTCGTGGTGAGCAGAGAAAACAGAGGAAATGAAAGTCTAGGGTGTGAGCAGCAGAGAGACTTCCTTTCTATTGCCCACACTAATCAGCTGATAGGAGCTCTCAGAGCAATAGATTTGTAACTAAACTCAGTTGGATTGTTCTGTGATAGGCCAGTAATGTCTGCACTGGAGGCGGGAACAGTGAATGTACATGTGCTGTATACTGCAGCACACGGCCATGTGACAATGGCTAAGTATACAAGCTCCACAGACAGTCTCGATCCCCTATTGATGGTGACTGGAAAAGTCACTTCCTCTTCAGTGTCTCATTTTATTCTACTTACAAAGCTGGTGATATTTTTGATTTGAACACTTGCCAGGAGTGCCTGGAGAGCATCTGTGTTATGTAAGGGTGTGGGTCAGATTTAAAGACCATAGAAATCAGCTTTGGGTTAGTTGGACAGCTTCTCCACTACTGATAAAAACATGTAAGGTGTTTTGACTCTGTAGTATTTAAGACAAAACTTAAAGTGTGTTTTAAAGCAGAGAGCTGGAGGTTCCAGAATGCTTTCAGAACAGGGTGCCTTCCATAAAGGCAGGCTTCACTTAATCCACACTAGACCAAACTTGGGTTTCCGTTTGAATTGCTTACACCACTTAATGAGCCTGCTCTGTGGTTATTTTGTCTGCAGACTTCTGAAAATATTCGCTTCACACTGGAAGAGAGGAGTAGGGTGGGAAAGAAGAAGCGAGAGAGGCTTGGAGCAAACAGGCTCAGATCTCGAGTTGTGTAAGTGACTCTGCCTTGTAGACATGAGGGTAGAAGTGAGTCCTCTCTGAATCCCTCATCTCCCTAGCAGGGTCTCAGTGCCTGGGGGTATAGCACCCCATCCTCTGGTCTCTGAATTGAGAGTTTATTTGTTCACACCCCTTGGACTTGAGGGTCAGGTGGTGGAAAAAGCAGCTTCTTGTGCTTCAGTTCTTGCCCACCTGACTCTTCTCTGCCTAAAGTTCCCCTCCCTGTTACTCACATCTTAAGAACCTAAACCTCTATTTTCCCCTGTTGGTCAGACACCATGGTCATTCTCAATGACTCCACTTTCTAGTAAACAACCAGTCAAGTTCAGCTCAAGCTTTTCAGTTCCTTGATCCGTTAACAGTAACAGTTATTTCTCTATGCCACTCTACTCCCCAACTCATCTGGCTATATTGTAACTATATCATCCTAAGGCATCACCTCTGAAATGTAGATGTAGAGGCCACATCTCTGGTATTTGACCCTTCTTCTCACCTCCTCCATCACTCTAGCACAAGACAGATCCACTGATCCCCAGGCACTACCCGCTGCATATCAGCCCTGTATCTTACCTTAGATTCCATGGCCCAGTGTTACAAACACTGTTTTGCAAACACTTGCAGCCTCATAGTATCATCCTGTGTCCTATTGACATGGTATAACTCCAAATCCTCAATGAGTCCAATGAGAATTCTGCTTTCTGAACAGCTAGTCATTGTAGGAGGAAACCAGAGACCAATTACCCTGATCTGAACATTACACTTTTTATACTTGTGTTGCAATGTCTCAAATGCCCCATAAATACGTACAGTTACTACGTGGCAATTGAAAATAAAAAGAATGAGGTTCACCATATTCCCTTGAAATTTTTAATTATAAGTAACAAAAGACATTCAGCAATTCTACCATTCATAGCTAGTATCCCCTGTTTCCAAGGTAAATATCTATATTCAAATAAATAAATGCAACCTCCAACAGTACCTCACTCCACACTTCACTTTGAAAGTAACAATGGGGGCTGTGGGACCAGGTCATGCCAGCATCACCTCCTGCCCACCCCACTATGCAACTAGCCTGTGCCAAGACACAACATAGCTGTGGCGACAACAGAGGCCTCCAGAAACTATTCAACCACCTGAATCTTAGCCTCAGTCCTGCCTACACCTGGAGGAGTGACCACCAGAGTAGTGGCCCCACCTGCATTAAGAGGAGCAACCATCTGAGCCTTGGAGGAGCGATCACCGGAGACTCAGCCTTGCCTGTACCTGAAGGAACTTTCAACCAAGTCACAGCCCCCAGCTATACTAATTGAAGAAAGAGGAACCCCCGAAGCACAGGCTCTACCTATACTGTTTTTAGGAAAAGATGGGTAAACAAAAAGGTAAGAATACACTAAACAACACAAAGAGCAATACAGCAACACCAGAAATTAGTGGTCCTACATACAGCAAGAAGACATGAATGTCCCAACGCAGATGGAGCAGAAGAAAACGACACTAAAAAATAACTTTATGAAAATGATTGAGGCCCTTAAGGAGGAAATTAAAATTCCCTTAAAGAAATGGAAAAAAAGGACAAACAAAAAATTGGAAAAGATCAACAAATCCCTTAATGAAAACCAAGAAAAAGCAATCAAACAGGTCAAGGAAATGGGTTCAAGGCATAAAAACTGAAATAGAGGCAATAAAGAAAACACAAACCAAGGGAACTCTGGAAATGGAAAATCTGGATAAAGATTAGGAACTACAGATTCAAGCATAAACAACAGAATATAAGAGACAGAAGGGAAAATTTCAGGTGTTGAAGATATGATAGAGGAAATAGATTTATCCATCAAAAAATGTTAAACTCAACAAAAATTTAACACAAAATATCCAGGAAATGTGGGACACCATGAAAAGACCAAACCTAAGAATAATATGAATATAAGAAGGAGAATAAGTCCAGCTTTAAAACACAGAAAATAAATTCAGCAAAATTATAGAAGAAAACTTTCCCAACTTAAAGAAGGACATACCTATGAAAATACAAGAAGCTTACAGTGCACCAAAAAAAACTACTGGACAAAAAAAGTACCCTCACTACATAATAATTAAAACACTAAACATACAGAATAAAAAAATTAAGATCTGTTTCTATTTCTTAATGGAAACAATGAAAGTCAGAAGGTCCTGGTCAGACCATGGATGCCAGCCCAGTCTACTATACCCAGCAAAATTTTCAATCACCATAGATGGAAAAAACAAAATATTCCATGACAAAACCAGATTTAAACAATACCTATCCACAAATCCAGACCTACAGAGTGTGCTAGAAGGAAAACTCCAACCCAAGGAAGTTAGTTACACAAAAGCACAGGCAATAGATAATTCCACACTAGTAAATCCTTAAGAAGAGAAATACACACACAATACCACCACCAACAACAAAAACAAAAATAACAAAACTAGTTATCACTGGTCATTATTATCCCTTAATATCAATAGATTCATCTATAAAAAGACACAAGCTAACAGATTGGATATGAGAACAGAATCCATCCTTCTGCTGCATACAAGAAACACACCTCAACTACAAAGACA
>LOJH01044996.1:0-13677 GCA_001685095.1 Ellobius talpinus | reverse complement strand
TTCCTTCTGCTCCTCATTTGGACATTGGGGGCTCAGTCCAGTGCTCCAATGTGGATGCTGTAAGTTTAAAAGAACAATATTAGAAAAACATGTTGTCCTGGCTTCAGAGGTCAATGTACACATGATGTAAGCACCTCACAGTGTAAAATAGAAACTCATTTTACCAAGCAATGTTGGTTCACCTGCCTGTTGGCTTAGGTAACTTGTAAAAGGCTTATGTAAACTTTATTTTTCAATGGTATTTTTTCAAGATATAGTTCATTCTGGAGCCAGGTTTGGGTGAAGAAGACCTGAGAACACAGATTTGCTACCCCAAATTTTACTTCCAATCATTGGTCTGGTAGAGATTTATGAAACCAAACTAAAATATCCATGGTGTAAAAGAAGGACCTGAGGTAAAAGTGAAAAGGAACAGACAGATTATTTAATTCAATCAATGTAGAAAATTTCCCAAAACTATAGGAAGAAGTCAACATCCAAACATAAAATGCATTTAGAGCCCTTAAAATACATGAAAATATAACATATTCATAATATTAAAATTATGCAGAAAAGATACAATACTAAAAACTGAAAGAAAAGAATGCCAATTCAGGTACAAAGGCAGTAAACATCAGAGTTAATATAGATCTTTCATTAGCAACTTTAACTGTAAGAAAAATCTGGAATAATATATTTCAATTCCATAAAGCAAATGATTGGCAACTATGATTGTTATGATATAACAGAATTATTTTTAAAAATAGGATAGTAAGGACTATCTACAGCAAAACTGTAATACTGTTATCGGAATAATTTATTGATTTTGGAGTTCTGTGTTTCTTCTGTATCTTATAGGAAAAATGAAGTGAAAGGCCTACAAATTCTTCCCACTTCAGCCATTTAATGATTTCATATAATATTTAATATCTGAAAGATCTCAGGCAGTGAAAGTTGAAAACACCTCATATTAACTTGTGCTTGGAAATTTTACTTTTTTCAACTTTGTACCAATTAGTACAATTCATGAGAGAAAAGCATGGTTGAATAAGTCTGTGTATGTGTGTGTGTGTGTCTTATATGCTGTCAAAGTTCATAGTAATTGTATGTTAATTTGAAAATAGGTCATTATTAGGTCTTAATGCCATCACATCTCACGTTTAGACAAGTTATTAATTGTTATGGTTTACTATGTCACCTATGTTAGTATCATTGTCTTGGTCTGGGTTACTTGCATAGATAGCTGTAGAATATATGACTCATATTCACATCAAATGGATGTTGTAAAATATTACTTCATGAAGTATATATTGGGTCCTATAGTTTTGAGACTTTCTTAATTCAGATGTGTGTGTTTTTTCCCTCAAACTTATAAAAGTGAAAAAGGAGAGGAAGGGGAAATTTTCTGCAGGTGTAGTCCTTAAATGATGTTTTTTTTCAGGGTAACATGTAATATAATTCATCAAAAGAAATTCCCTTTTAGTTTGTATACATATTTATAATTACATGCCAACAGATAGATTTTTGGGAAATTATCTGCAATGAATCATTCAAGGAAAGACTTTGATTGAACAATCTATCTTAGAAATTGAAAATCGGGAAAAACAGAAAAATCACTGTGAGCCAGATGGTGTTCATAAACCCAGCTGGTGATCCATGAGTTTGGAGGCCTTTGGCTGGATTAACTGCCTTAAATTTTTTAATTAATTGCTTCAAGGAATTGATTTATAACCACCGAGGCCTGCTGTGTAGCAACCAAGTCATTTCAAAAATAACTACAGAAAATACACACTTGGAATCAACAACTTGAATGGTGTAGGTGAGAGACAACACTGCTATTCTATTCAGTCTGAAAAGGGCAGGGTAGAACTTCATTACCTTCATGGAAGAAATAAATCTATATATTTTTTTTTACAAAGAAGCATTAAACAGTTCTATTTTCATTCTAATTCTATGTGTAAATTTAGTTTGGGGTAAGTGGTAATCCAAGATGGAAGATTATTTTTTCAGGTTTTTATGGAACACTTACAGGAAGTGGGTTGTAAAGAACTTTGGTGTACTACTAAGTCACAAGCTATTGTATCACTGAGGAAAGGTGACCTACTTTTCACTGAGGTCAGTTTTCTTGGACTCCACTCTTCATATGCTTCTTTCTCTCATGAAGGGAAAACCTTGAAAGCATTTAATTTGTTTTCACATGACATTCCAACTACTGCTCATAACAAAGGGTTGGGTCGCAATGTAGGAATTCTGTCATTTGTCATTAGAAGATTATTTATCTGCTCATGAAACTATATAGTTTGTATGTGTCCACTTTTGACATATATCATACATGTCATGTATGTTATATGTGTATATTATATATAATACATAAAATGATGTGTATATGTTTATGATGTATAATATCACATATATTATCACTATAAATACATATAATACTTTTTCTCTGAAAGCAACCTATGCTACTGCTAATATTGATTTCTCATAAAGAATGTGGTTACTCAACAAAGATATGAATTATCCACAGAGAACAATGAAAGAACTGGAAAGGGTTTAAATGCATAAATTAAACTCAAAAGACATCTAATATCTGTAATTGTCTTTGTCTTTCTTCTCTCCCTCCTCTTTATCCTTCCTATTGTTCATATTAGTTTCTTCTTTTAGGTCTAATTGTTGAAGCCAATCAGCTTCTTTATTAACCCCTGGTGTGTTTTCCCATCTTCAGACAACTATTAACTATCAATACCATTTGAAAGCTCGTTGGGAAAATGGAATGTAGAACTTGGGTTTAAAATAGCGGTTTTTATCATTTTCCAGTGAGTTATTAAAATTAGCAACAAATCATTATGGAGCCAGGAAACATAGACTGGAGGAAATTAAAAGGAAAGAGAGAAAAGGTAAAACCACATGAACATCAAGAAATTCTAGGTCTAGTTTTCTAATTTTAGCCACAATTTCTGTTCTAAATTATAAATGGGCCAGGATATAAATGGGCCAGGAATGAGAAATGAAAAGGGGAAATTATACACATAATTTCTTCATTATTATTACTTCCAGCTTTGGTAGCAGTTATTCTGAGATAAATGGTTAGAAACAAGCATTAGAAATCTATTGAGAAGAGATATAAGGATATTTGATATACCATGAGCTACTTATTTCTGCTTGGACACTGCAAACTAGATCAGCATTTCTACATTGCACTGTGAGTGCATTAGTGTGAGACCTAATGCACAAGTCATCGACCCTAGAGAAGATGAAATTTTTTTTCTAATCACCAGGACCTGGCTTGGCTTTGTAAGTCGGGCCTTGGTGCTATAGGCATCTGCTCTTCCTTTTACAGTAAGGCCTTCAAATTATATTCGATTCCAGTTATTGGCTTGAACCCTGACAGTACACAAAGCTATAGAAACAGAAATAAGGCAAGTAAGTCTATTATGAAGAAACAGCTTTTTTCTTCCCTGGGCATGATATAGTCCCTGCTATCTTGAAACCCTCAGTGAATCTAGCTGACTGTACTCCATATACCACTCACTTAACTACATAACTTTCTGCACTAGCTACATCTGCTCTTGGGGCTGCTAGAGTACATAGGAGCTTCCAGGTTGAGTAAAGAAGAATTCCAATGATATTGCCTTTGTGAGTCATTGATCACTCCTGCTGCCATGGGATGTTTGATAACAGCTCTCTTGAATCACTCATGCTGTTGTCATGCCTCACCTAGGCAAGTAACCCCGGTAAACTCATGCCTCACCAAGTGTGTGTACTGAATGAAATGTCTTGGTCTATTCATGACACCTCAGAGGTGAACTGATAAACTTTTATATCTGTTTCTGGAACATAATCCAATATCCATACCTAGTCAAATAGCAGAAACACTTGACATGACCCCTTTAAAAATAATATAATTGATATTTATTTTCCAGTTGCAGATTTAGCTTGATTTAATTTTTCTTCTTTTTTAAGATTTAATTATACACTTTTTAAAGAGAATTACATTTGCTTTATACACAGCAGGATTTCTACCTCTTTAGATCCTGCTTGATCACTTAAGCTTGATTTCAGTAGCCAGAAACCATGTCTTTCTTATAGCTCTTGTGGGAATTATCAAAAGTTACCTAAAACAGAGAGAGCAATCCCCCACTTAGGTATACTCTGAATAGAGCCTGTGTACAGGGTAATCTCCAGAGAGCCTATCTAGAAACAAAGGCTATCTGCATTGTGAATGATTAGGGATATGATACTGTGTGAAGGTATCTCCTTTAATTTTATAAGTAGGAACTTCTTTCCAAAGCACAAAGAATTTAGAATTGGGACCTAGTGGGAGAGATTTTAGTCATGGAGATAAAATTTTCTTATATGGATGGATTTCTCTCCCATAAGTGAATTTTCATTCTTTGAGAGATGATTGCTTCTGGAAAAAAATAAAACGGTTTCTTGTAGTAGGCTTTCTTTGGGGCCACCAATCAGCTCTCAGATCATGACATGGAGACGTATTACTAGTTATGAATGCTTGGACTTATGTTGGTCCCACTAGTCCTTATAACTTCATTACCATGTTTCTATTCATTTACATTTTGCCTTGGGACTTCTTACCTTTCTTTCATTCTGTATGTTCTACTCCATGTACAGCTGCTGCCTGGCTGCTGCCTGGCTGGCTCTCGCCATCTCTCTCTTTCTCCCTCATTCTTTCCTCAGTTCAGCCTAGATTTCCCATCCTATTCAGTCTCCCTGCTAAAATCCCAGCCTATCACTCTGCTGCCCAACTCTTGGCCATTCAGCTTTTAATTAGACCAATCAGGTGCCTTAGGCACAAATAAGGCATAAAGAAATGTAACACAGCTTTACATAATTAAAACAATATTCATCAACACAAACGTAACACGACTTTACATATTTAAAGAAATAATTCTTTACAATTCCTTGAAGTTTTCATTTATATTAGCCCCCTTACACATTTACTTCTTGCCATATGTTGAGGCATCAGTTGAGATTTCAAGAATGAATTTCTAAGTCCCTGGAGCTGAAAGATAGAATGAACCCTTTCTTCTCTTTTGAACTATAATCTTATTTACCCTCTTATTCCTAGAAAAAAAGATTTACTCTCTCCTTTTGATCAAAAATTTGGTAGTATAAACATGAAGTGGAGGGGTTCATTTTCAAGATAGTTATCAGTGACTCCTCATCTGGGTCTCATTGCTACAGAATCAATCTCTGAATCACTGATGAAAGTGTTCTAACTTCCCCAAAGCCAGTATCACAGTTCTCGCTGGTTTCCTGGGCTACTCTAAGAGAAAATGCTTTGGTTACCCATGGCTACTGATTGTGGATCCGAGTTTTGTTTCAGTCTGTCATTCATGTCTAATAATATTTCGGTTTAGGTGCCCTTAGCTTCCCAAGTGATAAAAAAATATTTAAGCTTGCATTTATAAACAAATGATAGCAATGTGGCTTGGCGTGGGCAATATGTAGTCATGTGCCTACCAAGTATTTATAGAAACTGAAAATGTAGACACCAGAGGGGAAAAAATGATGTGACGAAAGTGACTTATGTGCCAATGTTGACTCCTACTCTTTATGTTTTGCTTAAACTTCTCTCTTTAAGTCCCTGACTTCATACAGGAGGTCTTCATATCTAGATAATTGAGATGTGCAATTTTCAGCATTTTATACTGCATATGCATATTTTAACCTAAAAACAAAATCAGTAATTTCAAAGGAAAAATTACTCTTGTGGGCCAAATAAATTCTCCGTAAAATTTTAATTTTACAGACAGAAAGCTAGAGAAATGGTAGAAATAGAACCTCAATTCCTTTTTATTTTATTTTTATTTCTTTTAATTTTTATTGTTTTATTGAGCTATATATTTTTCTCCACTTCCCTCCCTTCCTCTCCCCACCCATTCTACCTCTCCTATGATCCCCATGCTCCCAATTTACTCAGGAGATCTTGTCTTTTATACTTCCCATGTAGATTAGGTCCACATATGTCTCTCTTAGGGTCCTCCTTGTTGTTTAGGTTCCCTGGGATTGTTAATTATATGCTGGTTTTTCTTTGCTTTATGTCTAAAAGCTACTTATGAGTGAGTACATATGATAGTTGTCTTTCTGGATCTCAGTTACCTCACTCAATATGATGTTTACTAGATCCATTCATTTGTCAGCAAATTTAAAGATGTGATTATTTTTCTACTGTGTAGTACTCCATTGTGTAAATGTACCACATCTTTATCCATTCTTTGGTTAATGGGCATTTAGGTTTTTTCCAGGTTCTGGCTATGACAAATAATACTGCTATCTACAGAGTTGCTCAACATGTCTTCGTGGTTTGATTGAGCATCCTTTGGGTATATACGCAAAAGTTAAATTGCTGAGTCTTGAGGTAGGTTGTTTCCTAATTTTCAAGATATACGCATACTGATTTCCATGGTGGCTGTACCAGTTTGCAATCCCACAAGCAATGTAGGAGTGTTCCCTTTACCCTACATCATCTCCAGCATAAGCTGTCATCAGTGCTTTTAATCTTAGAACTACAATTCTACGTGTTGTACATTCTTTCAGTCTGCAGTGAGTTAATAGATTCAGATTTCCTTGACTACAAGTGCATTTCCAATGAATTTTGCTATTGACAGAAGTGAATGTTCACTGAGATTCAGTCTAGATTTTTCATGCAACAATGTGTCTCACATCCCTTTCTTCCGAAGGCAACCCTCTTTAAGGGTATATGAGAGGTGATTTTCATTTGAATTATAACATTATATGTCAGATGCCTTTATTTTGGGGTTAATTGTTTCATTTTTATATGTGATGAGTGACATTTGACTAAGTCCTTGAGATGGAACCTAGCATATTCTGAAGTGCTTTGGTACCTTTTAAAATGAGCTCCCTCAAAAGTGAAAAAGTGAGTTGAGGTCAGACAAACCCTAATGGGGCTTGCTCACTTCAGGAATCTCTATACAAGCTGTCTAGAAAGAAGTCTGCCTTCATTGTGATTGTTCATGGGACATGCCATGGTGTTAATGTGTCTCCTTAAAGAGTCAGATTAGAAAACTCTTGGGGATGTATTGAGTGCTAGATGTTTGGGTCATCAAGATGTAGACTTCACACAAAGGTTCATTCCCCTCCAATACATTAATTTTCTTTCTTGGGGACGTATTGAGTGCTAGATGTTTGGGTCATCAAGATGTAGACTTCACACAAAAGCTCATTCCCCTCAATACATTAATTTTCTTTCTTGCACGGCTACTTTGATTATTAGTTCAGGTATTTGTCAATCACAAGTCTATGCATCTGCATTGACTTTTATAAGCCAAATAACTCTATTCTCAATTTATAGACAGGAAATAATTACTGTACTGTGATGCTAACCTCACAAGTGCTTGAAGCTGACCTTCTCCAAATTACATTCTCTATTTCTTAGTCTTCATTTTTCACTGTGCTAATTAACTTGAAAGACACTAATAAGACGTAAGTTAGTTGGTCATCATATAAAAGTTTCTTGTTTATCTACTCAGATGAAGTTTCATAATCTCTAAATAGAAGAAAGAAGAAATTTTCAGTAGTGAATGTGTTCCATGCAGAATAGGTAGCATTTACATAATCTTCATAGTTACTATAGTGACAAAGTATAGAAGAAAAACCATGGTAACATGATTTGTTTTAAAAAGGAGTATAATAGTCTTATAATTTTTGCCATAAATTAGCTTCTTTGAAATTCAGTTTACCATGTAAAATAATACAATCACAATATTTTGATTTTTACAAAACCAGGGTTAAATTCTTTAAATGTTTCAAATAATATAACAGAATGTCTTAGCTAAAATTATGACTTACACATATTTAATTTTGGGACCATAGAAAAAAGAATTAATCATTAAGTACTTTTCATATGACTAGATGGATTCATAGAAAGAATTGATACAAAACAGTGAACACTAAGTACAACTTTTGTTCCTCTTTTTTTCACACAACAAAATATCCAAGTTTTTTTGCATGTTAAATTCATATGCCCATGCATGCAAAATTATGTGTGTGTATGTAATTTAAAGTGGACAGTATCACATATTAATAAAATATAATTATGCTTTAGCTCTGAAAGTTGGAAAACTGTGAGTACATTTATTGCTTTTATTATATTTAAGATGCCCCTTATATTCCTAATCTTTCCATGACTTTAATCATGAAGGCATGTTGAGGTCTTATTCAAAAGCTTTTTCAGCATCTAATGAAATGATCAACTACATTATTTCTCTTTCGGGTTGTTTATGGGGTGAATTACATTGTTCAATCATTTCAGTATCTCTGGGAGAATGTTTAAATTGAAACTTTTTAATATACAGATAAAATCCATAATATTATTCTATGTGTAGATTTAAAAGCATAACCACTTTTTTGAAATAATAGAATTTCATGGTGGCATGTCGATAGACTCAAAGTATAATACTCTAAGTAAAATATGTTGGTCTTTCACATTTTTATTAGTTCCTTGACAGTTTTGTATAACAGATTTTGATCATGTTCACCCCACTCATGAATCCCCTGAGATCCAACTACAGTTGGCTCCATACCTAACTTTCTGCCCTCTTTAACAGGAATTCTACTAACTTGTAGCAACTATTAATTTTCAAGAGATCCTTCCTCATGTAGGGGTGGATTCTGATACAACCCCAAAAGTGTTGGGGTTTCTATGTTTCGAGCTTGCACAGGTTTAGTTTCGCAAATTGTCTCAACAGCTGTGATTGGGGGATGTATAGCTAGCTGTTAATTCAGCAAACTCAGGTTCAGGTAAAAGTACCTTTTTCAGAGACTCACAACCACCTATAACTATACTTTCCATTTGTAGTGTCCTTAGGCACTGTACCCATGTGGTGGACATGCATACTCACAGGCTAAACATGTGATAAGGAGGGAACGAGAAGCAGAATAGATTTTGTGGGTGGACTGGAGAAAGGACAGGTTGGGAGCTGGAGTGATTAGGTTGGGGATTGGAGGAGAGTCTGTAGGGAAAGATAGCTAAAATTCGGGAACATTGGAAACCTAGTAGAGTGGAAATTTCCTATAATCTATGAAGGTGACCCTAGTGAGGACTCTTACAATGGAAGATACAGAGTCTGAACTGGCCATCTATTGTAGGCAGGCAAGGCTTCCAGTGGTGGAACTGGGTTACATTCGGTTGAGTTGTTGGTAGAGGTGTTCTCAGAAGATCCCTAAAAAACCTACCTTTTTTTCCATCCCTATGACAGAAAACAGATCCTTTTAAATGGAGTTACTAGAAAACTTTAAATTTCAAAATGATAAACAGATTGTAATGATAATAACTTAATTATCTCAATATCCTAAACTTAACATTTTCACAGTAAAGTGTTCCACATTCAATGTATTTTAAAGTGAAGTTACAAGTGCATATTTCTTCTTAAAAACTATTCCAAGGAATTAACATTTTTGTCATAATATTACTCATTTTAGCACTGACTTTTGGCTCTGTTTTATTTTTTTAAATCCTTACTCATTTACTTTGTCAACATATTTTGAAGAAATATCCCATGTGGCTACTTTAGATTTCTTCTCTATATAGTGTACACTTTGATTGGTTGTGCTTAATTCTTTTGTCTTGCATATCAGACACAGATAATAGAACACCTAACTTGACCTTAAATAAAATGATTGTACACATATACACATAATATTAATATACATACATATACATGATATTTAAAAGGAGTTTCACTAGAATGGAGGAGTTGGGCAAGTAAAAATGCCTTACCAGATATAATGGAACATTAAATAAAAATTCCAGTGCTAGGAATAAGTTACTTATCAAATTGATGGTCATCAAGGCCCCATAGACACCACCTCCAAAACATTACTAGGCATTGTCTTCATTCTTCATTGGTTACTTTCCATATGTAGATTGTAAGACTCTATTGGTAAAGAAACACATGCTTAGGAAATAGGACATGATGAAATCAGTCTGGTAAAATCAGCCTGAATGTTTCATCCTGATTGGTGTATTATATAGGCTATAAACTTCTATGCACACTAACGGGGAAGAAAAGTCATTAATAGTCTTACTCAACTGTGCACCCTGCAAGCTATGTTCACTGGTGGCACAAATACGTTGAAAGTAATCTGCCACATTCTTAGGCTGTAAAACGTGCTTCACAGGACACAAATCAATCATACCTGGTGGTGGCCTGAAAATGTCTGGCTGTTTAGGTCTTAGGCCCTAGGAGAAAACCTAGTACATTTATTCTGTTAAATGGACACAGTAATATACTGTCCCCTAAGTTCTTATCCTTACCTATAGATGAGTGCATTATATCTCTGTCCTCATTAGAGAAGCTTCTATTTGCAGTATATGGAAATTAGTAATGAGATACACAAGTGGTCAGTGAATAGAGAACAAGAAACTGGAATGCTCATCTCTAAACAGAGCAGGGTCCGTGACAGGAAATGACAGCTTGTTAAAATACAGAGAACAATTGATCCTGGAGGTTACAGCCACAGTGGATGCCTGTACAACAAACACATGGCATTCACCTAAAGCTCAAGGAAGTTTATAGAAGAGGGAGTGGAAAGATTGTAAGAACTAGTGAGCTAGGAAATAGTCTGAAATTGTGTCTTCTGAAAATGTTAGGGAACTTTCATTTATAATGTCTAAGTAATATAGCTACTTAAAGAAAATTGAACAATAACAAAATTCAACATTTTAATGTGGAAAGAGAAAATCTTAGGGGTCCTGTCATCTAGGCAAAGAACTACAGGAAAGTAAGGAATTCTAAAAGCAGAAAAACTAGTATTGTGGGAGGGAGGGGCCCTTTAATTTGTTATTCAATACCAATCAGGGCCCAGAATTCATAAATATTCAGGACGATTCAGGCAATACTGAACAGATTCTCAGTCTCCCTCCCTCCTTCCCTCCCTCCCCCTGCCTCTCTCTCTGTGTGTCTCCATACAGCTTCACAGAATTAAACAAATGAAACATAAAAGAGTGCAACACATCTATACATCATTAATCAAATATAACACACTGTAAAATAATATTCCATGAAAGGTAGGCATGGTGTTGTTGGAAAAAGTGTGCCAAGGGTTGGAGGGGTCATGGTAGGCTTGGATTTCTCCTGTGTTCAAGCTAACAACCAGTGAAATAGACTTCTTCCTGTTGCTTTGAGTGAACATGTAGGACTGTCAGACTGTTCCCCTGCACGACGTCTCCCTTTATGCTACCATGTTACAGCAGACATAAACCTCTGAAAATGAAAGCCAATCAATTAAATGTTTTTCCTTTACAAGGGTTTCCATAGTCATGGTGTCTCTTCACCAAAATAGAAACCCTAACTAAGACAATGATGCAACTATACTTTAATCAGAAAAGAAATGAGCAAACAAATCGATACAGATGAGAAAAATTAGCACTTTACATTATGGTATTTCTGTTTATGAACATGAATGAATAGGTTTGTTGGACTTGATTTCTACCAGTAGTGACATATGTTAATTTTGACCAGTTTTATAATATTATTTAGTGACTCAAATTTCTAGTCTTTGTAGCTGTTGTGTGCAAGATCTGCTTCTGTATATATGAGTGTTTATGCTTTTAAAATTTATATAGTACTATAGCTTATTTTCTGGGTGTCTGCATATGTGTATGCACACTGGAGACATACATTTTGTGAGTGTGCATGGGCATGTGTGTGTGTGTGTGTGTCTGTGTGTGTAAGTCATTCATGTCCCTACTGCATGTCACATTGGCTGGACCTTTACCATAGGGAGTCATTGAAATTTTAGATAGCCATCTTTTTCTACTTCCTGCTTCAGTATCTCTATATTTCAGATGTGTATTATCACAACTAGGTTGGTATGTGTGCTTGTGTGTTCTGCAGATCAAACTCAGGTCTTTGTTTTCATGAACCAGTGTGCCATTGGCCAAGACATTTCATCACTGAGTTTTTTATAAAAAATTTCTGTGAATTGTTCTCTCACAGTTTTATGTTTGTCAAATAAATCTTTTTGAAATGTAAGTTAATTCCTTTTGGATAATCTTAATTATTCTTTTGCAATATATTTCTAGTAGTTTAGTATTTTAGAATTTGAGACAGTAATTTTGTAATTTTGAAAGTTAAACACTCAGGATTATGGTATTTGCAGTTAATTTTCAAAATTATCACTTAAATATTTAAGGTCTATAGATATTTTATAGTCTAATAATGCTAGAATAATTAATTATTCTTGAGTAATGTGTTTTCTGTTACATGAAACAATGGTTTATGCATTTGTGTATGTACACAGGTGTGCTCTATATCAGCATCTTTAGCAAGCCAAACTAAATGAAATGTTTCTCTAATGTTCCTACATCCCAGATGCTTCTATCATCTAGGTCTGAAAAAAACACATGAAAGTAGAGTGATTATCTTACTCTGTGATGTGGAAAATGGTTATTTATGTCATTGTCTTCACAGTGGCTTTGTGATCTGGATATGGATATACATTTAAGACGTCTATGGAATGTTGAATTTTAATTTTGTTACATAAAAAGAGTTATCATCTATAAAAGATAATCTCTTGAAAGCTCTAGACAGTCACCCTAGGCTTTGGCACTCAAATAAAACATTCTGCATTATACAGCTGCAGTGCTCCACTATAAGGGTGAAAAATCTCTGGGAATAATTTATGAGCAAAATTCTTTTATGACTGACTCAGATATCAGATCTTATGATTGTAAGAATAAACATAAACAAATAATTTATTTCCCCCCAATGCTAGTGCACAGAAATATCACAAAGTTACAAACCCTGATGTTACAAGGAACTGGTAAAGGTCAGCTTGTCATTTGATGGAGTTTTTTTATTGCTAACTATCTTTATTTCAAATTTCAGATGTTAAACAAAATGGTAATTGCATTATATGCATTCTATATTATGGTTTGAGTTCATATACCCATTAAGTCCCCATGCCAGACATATTTAACCCCTTTGGATTATGGAGTTGCATAGGAAAATATGCAAATATATACATGAACACAGATGTTTGCATATAAATTTAGATCTATGTGTCCTATGAAGTTGACCCTTTGATTCCCGCATCAAGCATCTGTGTTCTGAGTAACCTATGTTGTGTTTATAGAGTACAGTACAACAGATTTGCTCCCAAACTCTAGCTTGCTGACTACAGATTCAATGTGATGCCCATCAAAATCTCGGCAAAATTCTTCTCAGACCTCAAAAGAATGCTACTCAACTTCATATGGAAAAGCAAAAAATCCAAGGATAGCAAAAACAATCCTGTACAATAAAAGAACTTCTGGAGGTATCACAACCCCTGACTTCAAACTATATTACAGAGCTGCAGTACTGAAAGCAGCCTGGCATTGGCATAAAAAGAGACAGGAGGACAAATGGAACTGAACTGAAGACCTGAATATTAATCCACACACTTTAGAACACTTGATTTTTGACAAAGAAGCAAAAATATACATTTTTTATTGTACTCCATTTTTTATTGGATTATGTGATTTTGGTATCCAATTTCTTAAGTTCTTTTTATATTTTGGAGATCAGACCTCTGTCTGATGTGGGGTTAGTGAAGATCTTTTCCCATTCTGTAGGCTATTCTTTTGTCTTGTTGACTATGTCCTTTGTTTTACAGAATCTTTTCAGTTTCAGGAGGTCCCATTTATTAATTGTTTTTCTCAGTGTCTGTGCT
>LOJH01044995.1:712-14390 GCA_001685095.1 Ellobius talpinus | reverse complement strand
CTCTCTCTCTCTCTCTCTCTCTCTCTCTCTGTATGTGGTGTGTGCATGCATGTGCGTGTCTGAACTACCTAGATTAGGCTGGTCCTAAGTTAATCTGTTCACTAAATTCTTATTTACTGTGCCCTCTATTTTGAGCATATTTCTCTTGAATTCTAACTTAAGTTTATGGTAAGACTAAAATACATTTTTGAAAACTTTAACATAGATTTTATAGTACACTTGAGATTTTGTAGTTAGTACACCTTGTACTAGCTAGCAAGTGTTGTACAACTATGTTCTTGCTGCTTTTGTTTTGCTTTTTAAGAACTTTGTAGTCACCTAGGGGTTGGAGACTGTTCTATTCCTTTCCAGGCTCCTTCTGAACTTTTTGGGCGATGGAGGGGAGATAGGCTTCCTTTCGTATTTTCTTCAGTTGGTGTTTCTAGGGTAGACCCTTGGACTCTTGACCAAGAACAATGGCTTCATATAGAAGTGTCAAAATATTTTGTTTTCCAGTTCATAATAAACCATAAAATACTTCCACAACTGGACTATAAAAGGAGGCTATTTTCTATTTTTTTCTTAATAAGTTGAGGAGTGGAAAATATCCTTTAGGAATAAGTAGTAATAGGATTGGCTTGCACTCAAGTTTCTGAGGCATGGTGCCCAGAGAGGGCTCCAAAGCGGTTGCACTGGCTGCCCACTCTGGAGCAGCTGACTAAGCAGCTGCTGAACACATTGATCTGGTCATGATTGCTTTCATCTTCGAGCAGAGCAAGTTAACACAATTTAAATCCACATGAGAAGCTCCTGACCCCAAGGTAACCTCTTTCTTACCTTGGAAAGAAGGAGTGTTCTTGTCAGTTCCCAGTCTAGCCACAGGATGCCGGGGAACAGTGAGCCATGTAAAAAGAGCGTGATATTCTGATGATTCCTTACACAGGCATACCTTGTGCAGGATCCTTCTAGCTTTCATTTAGTGTGAAAGGAGCGGTATCCTGAGGCTGCTGTTACATGTTGGGTAGGGAAAGAGTTTCTCTTTTTTCTTCTCTGTGCTCTACTCTTCTGGAGCTCCTGTGGACGCAGCAGGTAAACTAGAACTGGGCTGTTCTAAACCCACCTTCCCCTGGAGTGCTGGGCAAGGGGGTGACAGGTCTGCTCTGATAGGGAAACAGAGTTTGCCTTTCTTATTTTGGGAGGGGGGGTAGTGTTTTTAAACGAGGTTTCTCTGTGTAACAGTCCTGGCTGTCCTGGAACTCACTCTGTAGACCAGGCTAGCCTGAACTCACAGAGATCCGCCTGCCTCTGCCTCCCAAGTGCTGGGATGAATGGCATACACCACCACCACCCAGCTGTGAACCAGTGTTTCTTGATACACATATTTGCATGGGAGTGTGCGTGTGCCTGTGTGTGTGTGTGTGTAGGACAGAAGTAGACATTTGGCGTGTATAAACTAGAAGTTGACATTTGGCTTCTAACTCAGTTGCTCTCTCCACTTTACTTCTGGGGAAGAGATCGCTCATGGAGCTCAAAGCTCCCAATGGTCAGCCTGACTCTGCATCCTCATCACTGGGGTACAAATGCCTGCTTCTGCATCTGGCTTTTATGTGAGTGCTGAGATCCAAACTCAGATCTCCATATTTGCTCAGCAGAGTTACCACCGAGTGCTTTACCCTCGCCGTGATGGACACATTCTTAAACTCATGCTTGTGTTTGATAAGTCTAGGTCTCTCATTCTCTGAACATCCCTCTGTAAAGGTTGACTTTAGTGTCTGTTTGCTTATTTTTTGAGACAGAATAGCACTCTGTAGTCCATGATAGCCTGGAACTCTGCATTTAGCCCCGACTAGGCCTGAAGTCACGGCAGTCCTTCTACTTCAGCCTAGGTGTTAGAATTACAGGTATGAGTCACCGTGCCCATCTTTAAGGGTTATTAAGTAGACATTTCAACTTTGTTCCTTCTCTTACTTGCCTGATAAAATAGATAATGTCACTTACGGGGCATTGTAAATTGCTCTGCTGATAAGCAACTGAGTATGGTGACCAATTTCCAAGTTATAAGTTGTGGATCAGTCTTTCCCCTTAATTATTTAATTAATAACTTTAACTCTGTTCTAATTCACTAAGTATAACTGAGATTTCTTTGATGATTAATAATAATGCCATATGGGTGCTGGGAATTGAACATGGGCCCTCTGGAAGAGCAGCCAATGCTCTTAACCACTGAGCCATCTTTCTTCTTCTTTCTTTTCTTTTTTTGAGACAGGGTTTTCTGTAGCTTTGGAGCCTGTCCTGGAGCTGAGCTATCTTTCCAATCCCTTCTTTTTTTGTTTATAAAGAACGAAATTTAAATCTTAGCCTTAGCTACTTACCTTTAAACAAGCATGAGTTGCTATTAATTTTTGTGGGTAGTTTAGTTTAAATGTTCTATAAATCTAGAATGTGTTAATGTATGCCTGTAATCTCAACATTTGAGAGGCTGAGGAAGGATTGTGAGTTTAAGGCCAGCCTGGGCTATGTAGTAAGATCTTAACCTCAGAAAAGATAGTAAACAAAGACTTTTGTGTCTTCTACAGTAATCACTAATGCATACCACAAGCCTATAAAGTGTGTAACAACACTGAAGTACTCTACTAGTGCAAAAATGAAGACAAGTTCAAAGAGTGGGACAAACCGCAAATGGGAAATATGGCAGGCAGTATCGTACAGTCAGTTAATGCAGATGGACTGAACCCTTGGGTGGAAGGAAGGATTAGGGCTAGGGAGACAGCTCCTTGTTGGAATTACAGGCTTAGCATGCATGAGTTTAGCTGGGTAAAAAAAAAAAAGCCAAAACCCAACTCTGACAAAGCATAAATGGAGAATGTCTAGTAAAAGGAGGTAAAACCATGTAAATGTTACCCCAGAGGAGGCTGTGCTAATATGAGAAGAAAATATGGCATATTCATAAAATGGATTCCGGGTAAGCAGTGAAAAACCGCACAACAACATGAATAGCCTCGGAGTTATGCCCAGGAAAGAAGTTACATGTAGCAAAACTATGCTTTTACCCAAGTGGTTCAGTGTGACATTCTAAAGAAGTTGTCCTTTTGAGCTAGGGTCTCAGGTAGCCCCTGGCTGGCCCATAGATGCTCACTGTGTAGCAAGGCCAGCTTTGAATTCTTGATCCTCCTGCCTCTGTCTCTTGAGTATAGGGATTACTGGCCTGCTGTTACTCCCAGGTACCTTTTGGTGGTGATGTTTTATTCAGTTTGTAATCCAGGTGGCCTTACACTCACTATGTAGCTCAGACTGGACTAAGATTTGTGGGTGATTGTAGGCAGAGACTGCTCATTCGTACCTGGCCACCCACATGCAAATAATCATGCAGAAACTATATTAATTAAAATACTGCTCGGTCTGTTAGCTCAGGCTTCTTATTAACTAACTTTATATCTTAAATTAACCCATTCCTATTATTTTGTAATTTACCACAAGGCTTATTGTTTATTGGTAAGATTCCAGGGCATCTGTCTCCTTTGGTAGCTACATGGCCTCTCCCTGACTCCACCTTCTTTTCTCCCCAATCTCTGCATGGAATTCCTGCTTTGCTCTATTATGCCCAAACATAATGTCATGTCATGGCCCAAACAGCTTCTTTATTCATTAACCAATAAAAGCAACACATTTACTGAAGGACTTGCCGCACCAAGTGATCCTTTGCCTCAGCCTTCCAAGTGCTAGGTCTACATTGGCATGAGCCCCCTTCTTGGTTACTGCCTTAAGGGGCTGCAAGTCAGAGAGCTGCTATAATAGAACTTACTTGGTCATCTACACTGCTAGCTTCAGCATTGCTCAGATGTGCAAAGTTGAAAAAGTGTCTTGTATTTTTTAGTTAAAATAGTGTACATAAGTAGTATTTCATGGAACCCTTGACTTACTGTATGGAACCCCTCTGCAGACGCTTATCTTGGAATTATAATAATAATAGTTGGTGACATTTCCATAAACTTAGAACTGGAGGGTTATGAACTGTGACTGTATATAAGGGGATTTATCTGTGAGCCAGTTCTATGATGGTCTTTATAGATAAGCCTGTTCTAGTGATAGTTCCTTAACACTGAAATGGTTTATTAGTGTAAGGGGGGGAACCAACTTCTTCCCTGGTTGTTAAGCATCTGTGAAAGGACTCATAAACATGTGCTTTAACTTAGAGCATTTTTTTTCTTACCAGTTTTTGCAATGGTGTTGTGATCTGTAATTGGTGATATCTTAGGTTTTCTATGAAATATTTTTAAAATGACAAGCATTAAATATTAACAGGAAGGACAACCTGTAGCTAGTTAAGATACAAAGGTGAATAAGACTTAGTTTAAAGGGAAAATGTCTTCTGCTTAGAAGTATTGGAATGGAATTCCTCTAAAATCGTAACAAGTCAGACCTTGCACTAATCCATGCTAATCTTTTCCTCTGATGAATGTTGCATAGATGGGAATTTGAAGTTTCCATGTAGATGCCAAATTGAGACTTAAGTATTTTTCCAGTTCTTAAATTTCTGGCTTTGTTTTTTAAGATCCATACTTTTTTACTATGAAGTTTAGAAAAGGTTATTCTTTTTAAAGGTTTGGTTTTATTAAGGCAGTTATAAATACTTCAGAATTCATAAGAAAAATATCAAACAGTCTTAAGTAAACTTTTATAACCTGATATTTGCATGGTGTTACTATAAGTGCATAAACATGGAGAAATAAAGTCCTAAGTTCTGACTGTTAATCCATCTCATCCAGCTCTCATAGCCTCAGACACACATGCTGAGCTGGTGCTGTGCAGAGCAGGTGTCTTACAGACTGCCTTGAAACCGTTTCTCTCTTGCTCGAGCCCTTTGTTTCGCTCCGTGGAGAGGAAGTGTGGCTGGGTGAAGTAGGAGGGGATCAGGAGGGACAGAGAGGGTTCTTTCTGTTCACTTTTCCTTTCGCTGTCCACAGCCGTGGAGCTCTGTCCTGGCAGGAACAGGGTGGCAAGTGGTTCCACTGTGCAGTTTTTGCATGTTCATAGAACCGCCTTCATCATATCTCAGATAGAATGAGCATTACATAGTCATGTCCTCCTTAGGGATTTGCATGTGGCCATTGGTGGGCCCTTCTCCAAGCTCTTGGCTTCTAGTGTCCTGCTAACAACTGACTCCTTTCAGAGGTTCAGTTTTATACAGTTTGTTTCAAGGCCCTGAATTGTAATGATTTCAGCTACTTCCTCTCTGTTTCTTTCTGTTATGTGTGATTTCTGGTTCTGTAATAACCCATCTCTTCCTTTTCTCCTTCTTAGTTCTCCAGTTCTTAGTTAGCCATTTACAGTAAATTCTTGGGGCTGATGAGCTAGCTGAGTTGGTAAAGGTGCTTGCCCACCCAGGCCGATTACCTGAGTTCAGTCCCAGAGATCCAGTGGTGGCAGGAGAGAGCTGACTTCTATATGTTGTCCTCTGGTCTGCACACATGTGTTACACACACACACACACACACACACATGTAAACATAAACATGTGATATTTGTCTTTTATCAAAGTCTGTCTAATGTACTTGTCAGAGTAATACACCATTACCAACCCGAGTGCTGGGGATAATGTTAGGCCATCTGAGTTACTGAGTCTCTGCAGTATGGGAGGCTGCTTCTGTGTATTCTGTCCGGTGGCCATCTCTGTGGTCCCAGAGGTGTTTGGGCATATGTCATCATACTTCCGTTACTTGCTGTTCTGTATTGTTCATCTCAAGGGCAATGGTGCTGGGCTTTTGTTTTCTCTACCTAGTGCTTCATATAAGATCTATATACACAAGGTTCACAATGACTTCCAACTAATGCACATGTTTACAGATCATTGTGGAGGGCAGAAGCCATGATAAAAGATACCTTGCTAGAAGGTATCTTTTATTTTAACAGCTGGTGCCTAAACTTCCTCGGAACTTGAAACTGGATTCTAATGTCATAAGTTGTATGAAACCCCTCTAGAATCCACATCCCTGAGGCTTCCTCGGGCCTTCCCACCTCGGTTATCCGGAGATCGAACCTGCTCTTTCTCTTTTGTTTGTTTTTAGAGATAGGGTTTCTCTGTGTAGCCCTGGCCATCCTGGGACTTGCTCTGAAGACCAGGCTTTCCTCAGACTCAGAGATTCTCAGCCTCTGCCTCCCGGAACCTGCTCATTCTTCCTGGCACATCTTCACCATCCTTCTTAAGGTATTCAGAGAAGGATGAAATCAGTCTGCTGTGATACTGTGTCATTTCTTAGCTTTCTGCGTGTTATGCTCTGCTTCTAAGTAAGTCTTCAAGCTTCCCTTCCTCCTCACTGGCCCACAAATTAACCCCGTGTTCTTTGATGTACTTTCATCATTGGTACTTTTTTGATATGGGAGCACAACCCCCAAACACACACACACACACACACACACACACACACACACAGTTTCCAGGTTTTGAAGTTATAGTACATATTACAATTTAACACACATTCCTTTGCTGATTCCTCTATCATGATCTATAATAGATCTTAATGTCATTTCTCTTTGACTCTCCATTAATATAGGTTACCTCCATCTAACTATAAATCAACAAATTTATAATTACTGTGTTAGCTTTGTGGTACTATTGCAGAATACTTTAGCTACTTAAGATTGTGTCGGCTTACAGTTTTGGTGGTCTCACACTGTTATTGGCTCTTCTTTTAGGACTTAATGGTGAGGCAGTCCATCCTGGTAGGAGCATTTGGTGGAAGAGGATGATCTTTTTCATGACCAAGTGTGACAAAGAGAAAAAGAATGGTCGGTGCTAGCTCTTTGATAGCCCACCCTTAATGACCTAAGTCCTCTTACTAGGCCCCACCTCTTCTCAGTTCTGCCACCGCCCAGTAGCCCCAGTGGCTGGAGACAAACCCTTTAATTGCTAGGTTGAGGAACATTTAATAGAACTTCTTTGAAATGTTTATATACCTGAACAATCTGATCTATGCTCTCTGCAGACTAGGACCTTACCTGTCCTGATGGCTCACAACCCCCTGCATGACAATAGCAGGGATCTGATGTCTCTGACCTCTGTCAGCATGGGCACATGCCTCCACGACAGACACATGGGAATACATAGTTAAAATAATAATAATAAAATCAAATCATAAAGGAAAAAAGGCCATTGTGAAGTCAGTACCTGAGATTATAGTTACTCTGCTGCAGGACTGAAGACAGTAAGCCAGTCCATTGACCTTAGGCTTCTTTTTATTATTAAAATGTCATTGATTCCCTTCAGATCGTTAATCTATTGTTAATTATGCCTGTCTATTTATTCACAATATTTTTCAAGCTTATTATCCACTGTTTTTGATAACTTGCACAGAATTATGGTAGTCTTGACATACACAGCCTTACTGTTCCCTGCATGTTATGCATATCTTTGTGTGTATTTATGCAACAGCTAATATCTGTGACCCAACTCTACATACATTGACACTAGCTTTCCATGTGTTCTTCCTGCTTTTGCCTAATCAGTAACTATCACGAATGCATCTTTCAGTCTTTTGCATTCACTAAAAATGTTGTATATATTTATCTAAGCCGGTGGTTCTGAACCGTCCTAAAGCTGTGACCCTTAAATACAGTTCTGTGTGTTAAGGTCACCCCCAACCACAACATTTTCATTGATACTTCATAACTGTAATTTTGCTACTATTATTGTAATCCACAAGTTGAGAACTCCTGATCTAAGCAATACTTTTGAGTTTTGTAAAAGTATTACCAATCCAAGGTTCTATTTTGATAAAATATCAATCTTGGGCAGGGTTATAACTTAGTGGAGTCACCAAAGAAAAGGAGTATTGATTTATTTTTTAATTATAGTAGAGGAATTTAGATTTTTATCTCGTAGTAGTGTTTCCCCATCCACCGTAGATAGCAACTGGTTTTAAAGTTCAGGAGGTAATCATTAGAGCAGGCGTTTTAAAAATAACTCTTACAGTGAAGTTCTGGTTTTATGAGTAAAGTTACTTATTAAAATTTATTTATTTATATGTATTGGTGTTCTTTCTGCATATGTATCTGTGTGCCATGTGTGTGCCTAGTGTCCTTGGAGGCCAGAAGAGGGGACTGGATCCCAGACACTGGTGTTATGGATGGGTTGCGCCACAGCCGTGTGGGTTCTGGGAATTGAACCCGCATCCTCTGGAAGCCCCTAAGAGTCACTTTTTTGACAAATTAAGTATAGCTGGAGTACATAATTTAAAAGAGACTTTGTTTCATCTATGAAATGATACTCTGGTGTTCTTTGTCCTGTGCTTTCTTTTCAGTGGGCTTTTTCGTTTTGTCTATAGTGTGTCAGCCAAGGCACCTCTTCTCGTAGTCACAGTCGCTCTCTTTCTCTGTTGAGACTACGATGATCAGAAACATCAGGTGACTCTTGTAGTAGATTACTTTCTGAAGTCACTGAAACTGAACAGCTGTTTAGGATAAAAAATCCCTTGTGGGGACTTACCACCTGCAAGTCAGTTGATTATTCACGATGAGAAAGTATCTGCATTTTGATGATTTTAAAGTTGGGTTTTAATAATATTTTAAATTTTAACCTATTGGCTAGTAACGAATCTGTTTGAAAAATATGCTTAAAGAAAATAATAAACTTCTTGTAGAAAGACATTATCAATTAAAATCCTGAGAATTCGGGATTGTGATTTACTTATCAGTGGCTGCACTTTTAGAGGAAACTGACCCTTCTTCTCCCAGCAGCTAAGAATTACCCTTGACAAGGGCTGAAACTGTGTCCAGCTCCCTTCTCCCCATTGGGTCTGGTCTGTATAGTTTTGTGCATGGTGTCACAGCTGTTATGATACTGTGTGGGTAGCTAGCTGTTCTGCTGTGCCCAGGGGCCTCCTCTGGCTCTTAGACTCTTTCCATCCCCTCTTCCACAATGATCCCTCAGCCCGTGAAAGAGGGAGTGCAGGGTGTGTGTTCTTCAGGACTGGACATTGTGCTCACTTGGCTGGTTATAGGCGTCTTCTCTAATAAGTTGAGTTGCTTCAATATGGATGTAATGATAGGTCATTGGGAGTTAGCTGTATTAATACCGTGTCCATGTAGCAGAATAGTAGTAGATCCTCTCCCAGAGTCTATGATCTGTCTAGCCATAGATTCTTAGCCAGGTGTGGGTTTCAACTTGGCCAGCAGGCCTTAAATCCAACCAGAAAATGGTTGTTTATGCCCATGATATTTATTGCCACTATTGGACACGTGGACATGGCTTGCTGGTTGGATTCACACCTGGGCAGTATTGATCATCACTTTCCTGCTCTCATAGGCTTGCGTAGCATCTTTCAGATCCAGGGAAGCTAGCCAGCAGGGATGAAGGTCAGCAGCAGCTTGCTTTCTCCATATGGTTGATGTCTTCAGCAATGAGAGCCTATCTCAAGTTTTGAAGGATATCCAAGAACATTAGCAATAGCCTGTAATATTTGAGGACCTTTGGGACCTGGGGGTGGGTGGTACACATGCCATGGAATATGTGTGATGGTCAAACGACAACTTGCTGGACTTAGTTCTTTTCCTTCTACCACATGAGCGCTGGAGATCAAATTCAGGTCTTCAGACTTGGCTTGGTCTCCGTTGCCCCTTACTAGCTGACCCACCTCACCAGCCCCAAGAATTCTTTGTTTTTTGTTACATAGGCTTAAATCCATTTATTTTCTTTCATCTACTTTTTTGTTTGTTTGTTTGTTTGTTTGTTTGAGACAGGGTTTATCTGTGTAGCTTTGGAGCCTGTCCTGGTACTTACTGTGTAGACCAGGCTGACCTCAAACTCACAGAGATCCACCTGCCTCTGTCTCCTGAGTGCTGGGATTAAAGGCGTGTGCTGCCACTACCTAGCTTCTTTCACCTATTTTAAGTCAACTCTTGCATATAGCATAAGAGTTCAACACCACTGTATTCCATTAGAATTTCTAATTTTTCCAGCACTGTTGGAAAGACTGTCTTGGTTTGTTTGAGCTCCTAGTTCTACTCCTTAGATGGATGTGTTACGTGTGATGTAAGTATTACAATGTGTTTATTACCGTAGCATTTCAGCAGACTTTGTAGTAAGGAAAATAGAGCCTTCTAATTTTCTTATGTTTCAAATCTTTGTGATTATTCAGGTTCCTTTGGAATACCATATACATCTTAGGGTATGTTCTGTTATTTGAAAAAACAATGTTGGGCTTTTGATTGAATTTGTAGATCACCTTTGAGCAACTGTCTGCTAGTCCATGGAAAGGGAGTATATTTTTATTTATGAACATCTTTTCTAACTTTATTCAGCAATTTTTTTAGTGTTTTTTTGTTTTTTTTTTCAATACAGTTTCTCTGTGTATCCCTGTTGTCCTGGACTTTGCACTGTGAACCAGGCTGGCCTCAAACTCACAGAGATCCTCCTGCCTCTGCCTCCCAAGTGCTGGGATTAAAGGTGTGCGCCACCACCACCTGACTATATTTTAGTTTTTAGCATATGTCTGTCATCTCACTGGATAACTCCCAAGGATTTATATTATTTTAATACTGTTTGGTTACTATTGTAAATGTATTATCTCTGTGTGTGTACATGTATGTGGTGTAGATGTACTTATGTGCACATATGTGGGTTGTGAGGGTGTTGTTCCTCAAGAGTTATCTACCTTGCTTTTTGAGAAAAAAAAAACTCCCACCAGTAAATATATCTTGTGCTGGATTTTATTATACTAATTAATTCTCCTCAGATGTTAGATAGCTATCTACTTACATTGTACTTTTTCATGAGTCAATATTGATATTTTGTATGTTTCTGGGATATCTGTTCACTTATTTGGTGATTCACTTTCTGGTGCATAAGTCATAGAATTTTATGTTATTGTCTATTTAAATAGGTACTAATATCCCTATTTTCTTTTTAATTTTTTGAATTTTTAAATTTTATTTATTTTTAATTTATGTACTTTGGTGTTTTGACGTGGGTGTCAGGTCTCCTGGAACTGGAGTTACAGGCAATTGTGAGCTGCTGTGTGGTGCTGGGAATTGAACCCAGGTCCTCTGGAAGAGCAGTCAGTGCTCTTAACCACTGAGCCATCTCTCCAGCATCCCCTGTTTTCATTTTAAATTGCGTTTATTTACTTGTGTGTGCAGCACTTGAATGCCATAGCGTGTGTGGAGGAAAGGACAACTTTGAGAGTCTGTTCTTCCCTTCACCATGTGTGTTTGGAGGATAAAATTCAATCACCAGGCTTGACAGTAAGTCCCCTACCTACTGAGCCATCTCAGCCTCTCATTGATATTTTTTCTAAGTCAGTATAACATTTCAAAGACCCCAATTCTGTTTTGTTTATCCCCGCTGTGTTCTTCCTGTATTCGTGTGCTCTGGTCTGCAGGGTGTCAGTGTGCACCTGAGATGTGTGCACTGTTGTTTGGTGAAGTGCCCTGCATCTGTCTCTTAGGTCCCATACATAAAACTTGCAGTATTTTCAAGTTCTCTTCCTTTTCGTCGCCTTTTTCAATCATTGTCGTAAGTTGGCTGTTGGAATTTCTGGCTTTATTGTCACCCTCTTAGCTGTACTCCATCTCTTTACTGCACCCCAAAAGCTGCACCCCAAAAGCCTTCTTATGTCATTCTTCATTGGACAGATCTGTTAGGGGCAAATGTCTGTCATAATTTCGGTTTCATTTTTGAAGTATAGTTTTGCTGAATGTAATATTCTTGGTTAACATTTTCTTCCTTTCAATATTGAACTATGCTGTTCCTGGCCTTTTAATTTCTCATGCGTCATCAGTTTGTAATCATGTTGAGGGACCCTTGTGTAGATTAGATAGCTTCACTCTGGCTACCTCAACATTCCTTGCTTTGGGATTTGTACACTTTTAATAAAAAGGTGTCAGCGTGGATCTCTTTGTGTTTATTCTTTTTAGTTTTTGTGTATTAATGTCCTTGACATCAGAGCTGAAAATTCGGGGGCCAAAATTTATCTTAAAAATGTATTTGTTTCCATTTTGCTGCTCTTCAGGAACTATCATGATGCTGGTAGTCATGTGTGTGCTTGATGGGGTCTCACATGTCCCTGGTGCTCAGCTTATTTATGTATTTACCAGAACAGTCTTCATTGTTTGATGGCAAAATACATGTTAATTTGTACCATTGTTAATTGTGAATAAAGGGACCCTTCCCTGATGCACAGTGCTGCTCAGGTGCGCTACAGTAAGAAGTCATTCACACCTCCTCTTGTAAACCTTAAATGTCATCTACTTAAACCCCAAGATCTACTTACTGTTCTGTGTTAGCATCAGCTGCCACTGTTGTCCGTCCCTACATTCCTCTTCTGGAAAGAACTGGAATTCTGTATCTGTTAATAATTCCCACTTTCCACTCTTTCCCTAGGTCCTGCAACTTCCATGTTAGTTGTTTTTACGTGACTTTGTCTACAATTGTGAAGATATTTTATATTCACCACGTAACTCTGTTTGGGTCAAACACTTTGTAGGTGCTTTTTAGCCACATTGGCCTATATTTTGGCTAGCTAAACTCAGTACTATAATACTGAATCCATATATAATTGATCTATCCTATGCTTTATTATTTTTATCCTTCTTCTAGAGCAATAGGCAAGACTGTGGTCTGCTAACTTTAAAAAATGTTACGTTGGGTTCTGCAGTGATGCTGTGTGGTTAGGTAGACATTAGGGACCATATGACTCCGTTAGACATGGTGGGGTCTGAAAAGTTGGAAGGGCGTGTAGTGATCTGGCTTGAGGGCTGGCTTATGAGCACTTGCCTCACATGCGTGAGGTGCTGCATTTGGTCCTGAGCACTGACAATAATTATCCTATATGACTTAGTTTCAAGTATATAGAGACACTCAAGATCAAGTACAGTATTCTGAGGGCTTCCAGGTTTTCGTCCAGGAGCCTCTCACAGATGTAGTAACTAAGTCTGCTTAGTGACCCCTCTGCTGGACCTGGTGCTCCTGAACCTTCTTGAAAGAGGGCTTCTGTAGTGTGGATCTTTTTGTTATTGTTGTTGTTCTTTGGCGTCTGAGGTCTCAGTCAGTATCTCCAGTCTAGCTGGGAATTGACTGTATAACCAACCCATGCTGTCCCATGCTGTACTGTCATCAATCAGCCTTCCGGGGGCTGGGCTTATAGGTGCGCCCTACCATGCTTAGCTCTAGCCGTACGGTCCTAGGGAAACAAAATGATAGTTGAGAATGGCTAACTTAGTCACCTTAAATATTTAAGATGTTGAAACACATGACTTACTATTTGTCATGGCAGAGCTCTATCCGAAGGTGCTGCTATCAATAGTGAAATGGATAACATTTAGGACGTCTACAGTTAGCACAGTTAGGGCATGTCTACAGTTGGCAGGTTTCTTTGGAACCAGCTTAAGCTTGCCGGACTGCCTCCTATTGACATCTGTATATTGTTGTGTCTGACCTACAACAAAACTTCCATTTTGCCTGTGATGGGGTAGCTTTAGGCGAATTGAAGTCCTGCTGAAGCTATGGAAGTGCTAGGGGAGTGAGACCGTTTTGAAGTATGTGAGGCCCTCAGTCAGTCCAAACTTGGGTAGAGATTGAGGAGGGGAGGAGGGGCGGAGACACTGTATTTCTGCTGTTTGTGAGTCTTTAAAAGTTAACCTACCGTTAAACCGTTTTCAGTGGGAAGATAAAGGTTGAACAGGGCATAAGAGAAGAGCAAATCCT
>LOJH01044993.1:0-13678 GCA_001685095.1 Ellobius talpinus | reverse complement strand
GAGCATGGTCCATCATGGTGTGTGAGCATGGTCCATCATGGTGGGAGCATGGTCTATCATGGTGTGTGAGCATGGTCCATCATGGTGGGAGCATGGTCCATCATGGTGGGAGCATAGTCCATCATGGTGTGTGAGCATGGACCATCATGGTGGGAGCATAGTCCATCATGGTGGGAGCACGGTCCATCATGGTGTAGGGCTTCACAGCAGGGAATTGAACTAGCTCGTCACACTTCATCCGCAGTCACAGAACAGAGATGAACACTGGTGCTCAGCTAGCTTTCTCTTTTTCATTCTGTCCAAGATCCCAGCCAGTAGAACTAAGCTGCCCACATTTAGGGTGGGTCTTCCCTCTTCAATTACTCAAGCTTCTGAAACTCTCTCACGGGCATGCCCAGAGACTTGTCTTACAGGTGATTAATTCTAGAGACTAAATTAATAACCGATGTTAGCCTCTCTCGCCCTAAGAGCTCCTGACTCAGTAGGTCTAGAGTGGGGACAAAAGTTGGCATTGCTAATAAATTCCTGGTGGTGCTTAGGCTATTCCCCTATGAAATTATACCTAGAGAATCACAATTTGAATGAATATTCAAAGAAAAAAATTTACAGCTGCCTGAGTGGCTTCTGCACTTTCCACGGCAGCAGACAATTCTTTCTTCATATAGTTATTCATTTCTGTGTGTTTATGTGTATGCATGTGCTTTTCTCAGTGCATACATTTGTGCAGGTGCCTGCAGAGGCCAGAAGAGTGCATCAGGCCCCTGGAACTGGAGTTCCATACAGGTGGTTGTGAGCAGCCCGAAATGGGTGGTAGAAATAAAACTTCAATGTGTAGAACAGTAAGTGCCCTTAACCACTGATCTCTCCAGCCCCTCCCTATACATATTTTAATTGACACATGATTATATATGCTTATTAAGTACAGTGTGCTACTTTGATTCATGTATATTTTATGCTGTGACTAAATCAGGGTAATTAGCATATCCATCACCTCAACATATGAGATCTTTTTTTCTTTCTGTACCGAAGATTGAGCCTACAGCCTCCTGCATGCTAAGCACACGTTTTGTTGCTGAGTTATAACCCCAGTCCCTGGCTTTTTACTTTCTCTTTTGAGACAGGAATTCACTAAGTTGCCCAGGTTGGCAACTTACTCTTTACTTTTCTATTGTTGGGTTAAAAGACCCTGAGAAACCAGCTTGGGAAAGGACACTTTACTTTGGCTCACAATTCAAGGATCCAGTCCATCACTTCAGGGAAGTTACAGCAGCAGTAGCTTGGGCAGCTGATCACATTGTATCCAGAGAGTAATGCATGCTTGTACTCAGCTGTCTTTGCCCTTTTTATATAATTCAGGATCCAAGCCCAGGGGATGGTGCCACCCACAGTGGGCAAATCTCACTTCAATTAGCCTCATCAAGATAATCTCCCATAAGCATGCCCATCTCTCAGATGATTCTACATCTCATTAAGTTCACTATTAGATTGACCATCACATTGACTTTGAACTTACTATATAGCCAAGGTTGACCTTGAACTTGTGATCCTTCTGCCTAATTTCTTTGTGCTGAGGCCATTTAAAATCCCCTCTTATAGTTATTGTCTAATACATATTACATTATTGTGTATTACAGTCATCCTACTGTGAACCAGCACAATAGTCCTTCAATCTGCTTCTAACATCTCCCCCACTGGACGGCAGTCAAGCCCATATCCACCTTCAATTCCCACATGAGAATATGGTGACCTAGAGAACTGAAGTAACTTAATTAAGACCATATAGCTTTACATAGGATAGAGGGCGAATTAGACCCTAGGTCTCCCAGTCATACCCCTAGGCATTGTTCTATCCCATAGTGCTCTCAGACCTCTGTGACAACCTCTACACGGTGACTGAGTTCCAGAAGAAGCCCTACTCCAACCTGCAGCCACCCTAGAGGCTGGAAATAGTGATGACCTTGGGCGCTCAGGAATTAGGGATGCTGGGCAGGGGCTGTGCTCTGCAGGAGTGCAAACTGCTCTTTCTTCAAGGCCCTGCAGCCCCCTGCTGCTCCCACTATTTGAGTTATATGTTATCGCTCTCTGGGGATGGATTTATCCTGGTTTTACTCACTTCAGCAGTGCTAGCTCTGCCCACTTAGTGCTCTTGCCTTTATGTATCATTATCAGACTCTCCGTTCGCCAGTCGCACACAGTTTAGCCCTTATTGCTTTAATTCCTGGTGTTCTTGCAGGGAGATGACAAGAGAAAGCAAATTGCCCTGTGGAATGAAGAGAAAGGGAAATGCCATCCCTAGCCTTGTAGAAGGGAAAGCAGGGGGCAACACACCAGGGTGGGAGGAATGCCCTCTCTTTATTCATCTTTGGTGAGAGAAAAGAGCAAGGGCTTCACAGTTCTGATCCTAGCTATCAGCTTCCAAGTGACAATGAGAATATTAATAAGACTACAAGTTAACACTTCTTTAACACTCCAAGGATCCTGGGCACTCCACCAGGCAGCTCATATTCTCAAGCATCTCGAATTTGTGATTGCATTCAGATTCTCTGGGTGGCCTCTAAGAAGTGGGTGCTGTTATTTATCCATTTTACAGATGAAAAAGTCAAGGCTCAGGACCTTAAAGAAACTCTCCAGCTGCCACATGGCAGAACCGAGGGCACCTGAGTCTGTAGTGATTCATTTGTGTGTAACAGGATCTGAGGCTTTCCTCTGCTCCCTCTCCAGGGAATGTTTTCAATTCTGGGACAAAAACTGGATTGTCTCCAACAGAAGGACTCCAGAACTTGATCCAGCACCTGCTATCACCATGGCAATGCCATCACAATTAAGTCCTGTTCTGAAGGAAGCCTCTCTTCAGGTCCAAGTGAAGACAACTGTGTACAGAAGGTAGAGAAGCCAGAGCAATCCATCTTCACCAAAAGGACCCCAGAGCCAGTACAGACAAAGGGGATCGAATCTGGGCTGCTGTCCCTTCCCCACCCCTCAAACACTGCAAAGACTTGTACGGGAAAGGCTTCATGTTTATCTCTTGTGCATGCTGAGCCTCAATCTAAGATTTTAATTGAAGGATTCAAGAGGATTAAGGAAGGACAAAGGGAGGAAGTGAAGCCACTATTTTGTTCAGCCATCCTAATTTAAGATGGAGAACAGATTATTTATCATCACTGTGGCTGAGATACCATGGGGGTCTCTGGTGACTTAGAGACATCAGAACATTGATGTTTGGTGAAGAGACTCTTGGAATATCCTGCTCATGCTTGGCACCTGCTGAGGCACCAGTGGTGGGAAATATCTGGGTCCAAATATGAGTCAAAGAAGGATGTCTGCTCTGGTCTGCTTCCTGTCATTATGAAACATACCTGGAATCATCCGCCTAGGAAAAAAGAGTTCCCTGGCTCAAAGTTTGGGAGGTAGGTTTCAGTCCATGGTCTGGAGAGCTCTTGCTTTGGACACAACTCACCACAACTGGTGACCTCACAGCAAAGAAGTAAAAGATTCCACAGTTCTCTCTGGGGCACACACCAAAGATCTAAAGACCTCCTAAGAGGCTCCATCACCTACACTACCATTATGGGATGCCAGTCTTTAATACACAGGTCTTAGGAGAATATCTGAGATCCAAGCTATGTATAGTAAGACCCTTACAGAGTTCTTGAAAAGTGGGGTCTACTCCCTTGTTTCACCTTCCGTCCACAACAGCTTGTGCCAATGTCCATCTGACAGGAAAGGAAAGAGGCAGGGAGTGGGAGCAAGGAAGTGAGGGAGGAAGGGAAGGGAGATTATGCAGCAGTCAACCGATCTGCTATTTGACTTTCAATCCCTGTCTGAAAGTTTACATCTTATGGCTAAAGCAGAACAAGATGTGTAGCGTTCAGATCATGCATCAAACTCTCCAGACACGAGTCCTTTCCTTTTCCCATCTCCAGCATTGCACATCCTGGAAGGCTGAGGAGGTGGCAGGGGCCTTCTGTGTTTCTTCTCCAGACTCTATCCCTCTCTGTGTGCAATTAGTGGAGTGGCCAATCAAATAATACCCACTCTGTGGCCAGAGTAGATAGCCCAGGAAAGCCAATCAGATTCTCTGATGCTGGTATTGGAATCTTTAGCCAAGTGCATAGGAGATAAAAGTTGCCCTGGGCAGCATTCTGGAAGGAAACCCCCAAATCCTTGCTGTGCAGGTCCCTGGAAGGGCCCTGATCTGTACACCACTGAGAACCAATTCTTTCATCTACCTCCTAGCATCCTTCTGATAAATGACCCGTGGCTATAGTGTAAGTCGGACTTCCTCTCTGTGGCTTGTATGATACAAATGGATAAAACTGACGTTAAACAAGCTTGTCTTCCAAATGGATCTTACCCAGATCCATTGCCTGGATACCCAAAGATTCAAAGACACACACCTTGAGCTATTTGAAGCTCTTTGACTTAACAAAATGGCAGCTATTTAAAAAGGAAGCAAATTTTGAGAAGTTCCCATTCCCTGCAAAATTCGTCATTGAGTTTTCATTTCCAGACTCTATGGGGTAGCCAGGATGTGCACAGTCTCCACCGCACGCCGCCACTGTCATGACGTGACATGTCCCTTTGGTGCACCATTGTGCACCGAACCTTCCGAAACAAAATGCACAGAAGTCTTTCCTCCCTTAAGTTACTTCTGCCAGGCATTGTGTCCACGGCACAGCAAATGCAGCAAATACAGAATTACACCCACACCTTGATATCGGGGGCCACCAAGTGACATTACAATAGCCAACTTAGTGGGGAAGAAAAAAATTAACAATCATTTTGCCAATAATCTACCACTTCTAGTTAATAAGGCTTAACTAAATAATAATCCAGAGAAAGTCAGCTACTGTGCCCACTGCCTGATCCCCTCCTTGGGGAACAGTGTCACCAATATCACCAGTGAACAGTCCAGTTATGACAACCAAAAGTGTCTCCATACAGCGTCCAATGCCCCCTGGGGAACAGTACTGACGCTCAGTTGACAACAACAGCGGTGGACCCAGGGTGACAGTTTCCTCCCACCCCTCCCCAGTGCTGAAATCTCTGAGAAAATCCTCAGCTGACTGCAAAGTGTGGGCCGGTACAATCTTCACTGTCATCTGGAGGTGACAGAATCCAGTCTCTTCTTTCCCCTCTCCATCTTCATTTGCCCTGCCCTGGTTCTTCAAGGATCCATCCCTTCCGACAGGACTCCACCGAGCTGCGCTCCGTCTCTGGCCCCACTACTCACTCTGCCAATCCAATCCGGCTCCCAGTGTCGGGAAACATTTACCCTACAAGATATCCCAGGGCCCGTTTTCAATCTCAGTTGACATTTACAAGGGTTTCTCCCATTTGCCAGTTTGCTCTGGCTGCACGCAAACACATTTGATGTTTCCTTTGCTGGGTATTTTTCATCCTGTGTCAATTAGCACAACGAAGGGATTCTAATAATGATGTATGGGCTGGGTGGGAACAGCCTCCAGATGGCCCTGGGAGGCGAGCAGGTTGTTCATAGGGCCCAGGCTCGGTCTGTGTCCTGCTCAGAACATGCGGGACGCGTGATCTCCAAGGTCTCGGCAGAGCTCACTGCAACTCATTTCCAGGCACATCGTGACCAGGCAGCTGGCCCCTCCCACACGCCCAAGGAAAAGAAAAGACAGTCTTGCATCCAAAATAGTCAACAACTGACTCCTTAGTACATAGGTCAGTGGACTCAGAGGGGCCAGCCAGTTAATCCAAAGTCAGTCAGCTATTATCAAATCTGAAGTAAAAATTTGTAATTATTTTCTATTTTTAGCTCTCTTAAAACACATATTTTCTCCTTCCTAATTTCCTTTCAAACCACGGAACTCTCACTGAGATGCCTCTGTATTCTGTGTTTGATACGCACAAAGCTCTGGGATGGGGGACTCTCGCCCCTTCTGCGAAGATTCCCACATCTAGTTCTAGTGCAGGGAGCCGAGGGAGCAACCAGTGAGAACCCTCCTAGTCCAAGAGCAAAAGCCGTTGGCCAGTTTAGAAAAAAGGCATAATTTTGCTGCCCTCCGAGAATATAATTGAAGACAAAATCAGTCTATCTTCAGCCCTAAGCCAGAGGAACGGGAAAGACCCTGGTTCTGAACTGGAAGTGGAGGATTCGGGCTGTGGGCTACGTAGGGGGTGCAGAAGGGACCCTGTTATTTCTTCTGGGCTGCACCAAGAGCGGGAGAAGTTGATAAATTCAGAAACAGCACCACCTGGTGGTCACAGAACCGAGCTGGCGAGCGTCACTGGGTCAGGCAGCTTTTCTCCCTGCTTCTGGGGATAAATTGGTTGTTTAAACCTGTTTACTTAAAGCTGAAAGGCTAGGCAAAGCTTCAGCGAAACTCAGGACGGTTTATCCTAAGAAACGGTCTCCAAAGCGCTGCAAGTGGTATTCTATGTGGTTTACTTCACCTGATAGTCATTTTGATCTTTGTACTTTTCTCATTTGATTAAATAAAGAACATAAAGTGTTGGCACATGCCTTTAATCCCAATACTCGGGAGGCAGATGCAAGTAGGTCTCTGTGAGTTCGAAGCCAGCCTAGTCTAGACTAAAAGAGCTAGTTCCAGGACAGAATCCAAAGCTACAGAGAAACCCTGCCTCGAAAAAAANAACCAACCCTTCCCCCACCAAAAAAACAGCATAGATACTTTTAAACCAATAAAACACCAAAATACCATATTTACCTTGAAGAGGAAAAGAAATGAGATGCTACAGAGGGTGCCTTGGCCCAAAATAAATCACTAGGATATTCCTTTGTGCTAACTTTCTAATGAGAGTAAAATCAGGTCAAAGTGGAACTTATGAGCAACATAGGAGAGGGAAAAACAAGAAGAAATGGTGTATGAGGGAAGAACAGCAGCGAGACCATTAAAAATTAAATACGGTACACTTATGCAACTTCAACTCACAGAGCCCTGTAATACTCATCCCTTGAGAGAAGTCTGTCCCCTGGCTTGGCATGAAGCCACAAAGCTATGTTATCCCCATTTGCTCCCTGCCCAAGATGTACTGTAAGCTATTTATTACAATAATTAAAATAACAATGCTGATTGAATGGTGTTATGATATGGTGTACCTGTGCCTAGAAGTCTGGGTGTTCTACCCATTCATCTTCACAATGACCACATAGAGTACCCATTACTATGGTCCAAACTAAACAGACACTACTGCTCAGAGACTGACAGTGTGCCCATTCACTCCTGAGACTGTGACCAAACAAACAAAAACAAAAACAACGCTGCCTTTGGCTTGTATCCACAGCACTTATGTGGTGATGCCTGGGTAAGTACACAGAGTTACAAGTGGAGAACTTGTTAGGAACACACAAAACCATACAAATAAATAAAAATAAAACTCTTCCAATGAAAGACCCTTTTGCTCATCAGCTAGAATATCTTAAAAAAGACCGGCGAATGCTGAGAGCAAAATCTCTTCTGCAGCATCTTCCTTTTGCTCCTTGATGATTTTTCTTTCTGGGATTTAGTTTCCCCGAGGTAAATCTTGCTTTCAACATTTTAAGTAGAAATTTCAGCAACGATAACAAGAAAAAAATGTTTTCATGAACCGTTCTCACTAGTGTAGTGACACCTCAATCTGTTCTACACCATCTTATCTGGCACGTGCCTCTTCCATTGGTCCAGGGCATCCACTCTGTATATGTGACCTGCCCACTCAGCACGGTGGCCATTTGGACTATGAAATCAGCTGTCACAGTCTCACAGAACTGTGTTAAAGTCACCCAAATCATCCTTCTGTGCTTCAAACTGCATCGAAGTGGAAGAGCACAGGGGTCGCCCTCCCAGGTGTCCCAGGGAGATGCTGTGAAGTATTTCTTTTAAGTGAGAAAGAAAATCTACTACATAAGAACAGCGGGAAAATAAGTTTTTTGCCAAAGTTTCTAAGATCTGTGGTACATTACTGCGGTTGGTCTCAGCTGGACCCAATTCATAAATCAGAGTTTCATCATTGGTATGTACACACAGAAAAAGGCATTGGCTACATAGAGTTTGGTTATCTATGTGGGGTTTATCACTTTGGATACATCGTGATCACAGCATAAGACCAAGTCCTGAAGTGCTCTGCAGGCTGGGATGGAGACGGCACGGGGTCACTGTTGCGCTGGGAATTGGAATTCCATCATCAGTGTTACTGTTCTGCTTGGCGTAATATGGGGAGTTTATTAACCACCAGGAATGCAAAGTGTGGCGACCCTTAAACTACAGCACACACCAGAACCACCAGAAGCAGAGGTTGGGTTAAAATTAAAGTTTGAAAGGCAGAGTGGGGTCACTTCTCCCACATTTTCCCAGGGGCTGAACAGCTCTACAGGGGATCCTCAGAAGCCGCATTAACAGAAGGACGCTCCATGGGCACACAGGGAGGCCGTGGTCACTCTTGTGAAATGAGGTCAGGACTGCACCGCCGTTGTCTGCCTCCTGGGCCTGCCTCTTCTCTCCTCATGGGCACACTCCAACAGAGCACCTGCGAGTCAGCCTCCAGGGAAAGAGCAAGATGGCAGCAGATAGGAGCATATCAGCCAATGGTTGGCCGAAAAGTGGCTCACACGTTTGACGGTATCATTGGACATCCAAGAGGAGGTGATGAACTGGAGTCAGCACTAGCAGAAGCTCAGACCAAAGAGAAAATTCCCAAGCAAGAACACAACCCCCTCAGGTCATCAAGACTCAGGTGCCCAAAGATCCAAACGCACATCATGTCCATCTCCCAGAATTTTGGACGCCTGACCACAGAGGCACTTGGGAAGGTGGAGGCAACAAGAATTGAGACAAGGATGAAGGTGAAGCAGACGATGCAAGAAGTGTAGAAACAAAATGGAGTTGGAAGGAAGGAGGCACATAAGCGAATACAGGCTGTCGTCTCTCACCTCAACACCAAAACCATCACAGTATGGCTGTATCAAAATAAGTATGCTTTACAGGTTACTAGCGCCCCCCCATCCATTTCCTCAGACAACTTGGCCTCCCAACTGGGCAGGAGGCTCCACCTGAAGCCAAGACATTCCCCTCTCTCACTCCTGCTCAGTTCCTAGGGTCCCCACCAAGAATCTGCAGCTTGCCAACTGCTAATTGTAAATTACTGTACAACACATGTTTTTAAATGGGAGAGAACTTCTGGGTGTCTGAAATCCCTGGGGAAAATCAAGATCACTAAGGAGAAAACCCCAATATACCAACTGACCTCTCCATACTACTTTTTCATAAGCTTTCCAGTGCCTCAAATTTCACCATTAAAGATTCGTTCCTTTGGCTTAAGGCTTTAATCCCCTATTAAATGTAAATCTCCCTGGCAAGCTGATAGTGTTTGGGGAATGAGGTCATACTTAAGCCTTATCTATCACTGACACCTCATTGAAATCGAGTTGACAGTCTTCTCAAGAACCAGGTTTAATAGGGAGAAAGGAGATAAATGTGAGGGTACTTGGGAACTCAGCAGCAAAGGGGAAGATACTCGGGAGATAGGATTGGAAACTAACATTTATTGAGGCATTATGCTAATAAGAAAAAGAAAAATAGCTGCCTTTTACTGACTGCTTAAATGTGTCAGGTTCCATGCTGGGCTCTTTACATATGGGGGGATAATTTACAGAGATAGCAGCATGCTTGTTCTTGTGCTCAAGGAGGCTAGAAAGATTAGGAGGGAATTCCCCTCCTTGTTTTAAAACAAGAACCCCAGCCTGGATGCTCAGTGACTTGTGGTCATTCGGCTCCCATCCCTGAGGTTGCTTTTATGCAATAAAATGCCCAATAAAACTGATTGGTCCAGGGGAGGGCTGTCTTATCTTGTGTCACAGAAGTTTGAGGTAGGAAACTCTGGGGTGGGATCTCTCAAGGACTCAGGCTCTTCTCCCTTCATTCCCCAAGTTGACTCCTTCATGGTCAACCATGGCGACATGGGCCAAAATTTCCTTTCTTATGACTAATGATTCTGTCCCCACACAACTCATTTTTTTTACGTTTTTCAAGATATGTCCATCATGTTCTTGGTCCAAGATAACAGCATCTGCATTCTGGACAGTTGGGTAGAAGAAAAAAAGGGATGAAGAAGGGGCATGGGTTGTGTGCTAAAGAATTTGCCACCTACACTCTCTACCTGGATCCCTTTGGCTAGGATCCAAGGGCATGGTTATTCCCACTGCAAAGCAGCCTGCTAAATGTCAGCTTTATTCTTGGCATTTCCTGTGCAGCTAAAAATTCCAATGGCACAAGAATAACAAAATCAACAGCAAAGGAAGCACCAACCGAAGTCTCCTCCAGAGGGTCAACTAGATAGATAAGGAAAACTCCAGATCACTGCCTAGGAGGCAGAAGCTCATCCCTGGGAAGAAAGAATCTGCTAGGAAGGAAGAAGCACCATTAGAGAGTAGAGAGAGCTTCACTTTCCGAGACAGACAGGAGAAAGAAGGTTTGGGGCTCTCAAGGATAGAAATGGTGTTCTTCCTGAACACATAGCAGGGATGTCACAGAGTGTCAATAAGATAGCAGTATGGGAAAGCACAGATGGAGAGGTCAGTAGCCAACCTCAGCTAGAACCTGAGCAGCCCTGTGTCTGTTGAGGGGACAAAGCTCAGAAGCAGAGCAGAAGACGTGCAGACGCAGCATGGGGGCAGAAAGAGCATCAGTGGCTCTCGCCCCTGGGACTGGTAAGCCCTCCCCCTCATTCCTAAATCATAGCATATGTTCCCTAGACTGTGTGTATCTCTGGGGATTGGCAGGGACGCCCCTAAACATGTCTGTGATTGAATTTCTCAACATCCTAGTTAATGGGAGCCTAGAGCCAAATTTAATTTGATTTAAAACAAGTAAATTATTTTGGCATTCCTTGTGCCATCGGAAGGCTGCAGAGCAAAGTCCCAGCCACTCATTTACATTGCTGTCACAGCGGAGCGTCCTCCGAGGTGGTTGTTATTTTCCTCACATTATAGAGAAGGAAGCTGAGATCCAGAGAGCTTGATTATGCAGAACCAAAGGGCTTGGCCAGACCAAGATTCATACCCCATTCTCTGATTCCGAAGTAAATACTCTTAGCCTAGCAGGTGTCAAAGGAAGAAGAAGAAAACTTAAACAGAGTTAAACAGAGGGAAGCCAGTCCACACCATCTAGGAGCCAATCAGATCCTCTCCAGTTCTTTTCTGTTACTAACTGAGAAATGCCTGGGCCGGCAAGCGTGAAGACTTCAGTTCTAATCCCTAGAACTCACACAAAGCTGGACACAATAGCATGCACATCTATAGGGAAATGAGAGGTGAAGACCAGAGAATCCCAGGGAGCCTGTGAGGCCAGGTCATTTATAGAGAAAAGAGGGTCCCATTCTGGAGTATCAGGAGTCCAGTGTGAGCATCTCCTGGGCTCAGTGATAGCCTCCAGTAAGAAAATAGACAACAGGCCAAGTGCAAAGGAAAGAGACTCACAGGGCAAGGCAGTGAATGCTAAACAGCAAGTTTTGCTTTACCAAAGCATGCTTGAGGCCAGAGGAGGGTTCAGCGGCACAGTACTCACCTAGCGTACACAAGGCCATGTGTGCCGCCCCCAGCATGGAAAGAGCCAACACAAACTAACCATTCTCAGGAGAACTGACTGGACAGGATCAATATTAATCTCTTACAGGGCAGAGCCCCAGTAAACTAATGGTTTCCCATGGTTGGACCCTGCTTCAATATTCCCACCACCTTGGCACCACCCCACTGGGACCAAGCTTGCAGCATATAACCTTTGACCTCAGTGGTGCCGCACTTTTCCGGCATGCAAGAGGCACTGCATAAAGGAAAGAGAAAGCCTGAGGAATGCACTTGCACCACATCCAGACCATAGCAGATCTCAGCAAGCGCACAATGCAGATGCTTAAACCACACTTTTTGTTACAGGTGGCAACAGTCAAATGAGGGTAAGGGAAATAGTGATACCCACAGCAAGGCACCAGTTCCCTACCCTAAGTCTATAGTGCATCTGTCTTTACTTAAAGCTACATCTGGGCATCTTCCTCCACATGCCAAGCTGTCTGCACTGGTCTCAGCTGTGTCTCCGCATGATTACGTAATGTTATCCAGCAACTCCAGGTTGATACTGTCTAGGTTGATGGTTCACAGAAAAGAAGAACATCTTTTCCCCCATGATCCCATTAAATGTACTAAAATAGGGCTGGGGGTATAGCTCTATTGGTAAAGACCTGAGTCTGACCCCAAGAACATTGACCAACCCAAATTGCATTTGGCTATCTCCAGGCCAGTGAAAGACTCTGTCTCAAAAACCAAGGAGGATGGTTCATGAGGAATGACACTTAAGGTTTCCTCTGACCTCCATCTGCACATGCAAGGTGTATGCTGTACACACACACACACATACACACACAAACACACACTCACATGCATGCACAAATGGTTATTTGTTTGGCCTAAGGACATCGGATGCTCATTCCTAATCCTAGAAAGAACTCCGAGCAGTGAAGACGACTGGCCCACGTCAGGTCTTTCACTCCTGGCTGAGAGCAGGAGCTGCTGACTGTCCCTGGAGAGATGAGGGAGAATTTTACTGGCTAGCGAGGGAGCAGATGTGAAAAAGACACTGCCATAGTTGATGCCCTATAGAGTGAGGAGTAAAGCATGCCTGAAATGTGCACCTGTGCACACAAATGAGCATGGATATGCGTGCACAGACATACACGCACACGCTCTGTTAGGCTGTAAAGACCAGCAAGCCAGGCCCCAGACAGGTCTGTATGCAGCAAGACTCAGTGACAGGGCTGTCAAGAGTCACTTTCAAAAGTCCCTCAGTGTTGAGCACCGCACTTCACCTTAACTCCCAGCAAGGGGAAGACAGTCCAGGGAACAGAGCTTGGAAACACCCATTCTTTCTTCCCCTTCAAGGCAGCATGAGGAATTTGGGGTATCTTCCAAATGTGTAATCTTGAAGGATCACCAAAACATGCCCAGGTGGCACATGCTCACTCTGGACACTGTGGAAGGAGAAGCCACCATCCTGCACCAGTTTCTGCCTGGGAAGAGACAGTGTCAGGATGTTCATTCTATAAGCAGGTTGCTTCTATAACCTGTATGCTCTTATAATGGAAATGGTGATAATACGTAATCAGTTAAATGACGTCACAGAACACATATGACAACTCTTTGTCATTTTCCCAAATATGTGGGTTTTACACTGTTGTAGGAAAGCACAGGCACTCCACCTCCCCAGAGGGTCTCTGCGCTTGGCAACCAGCATCTGCTATGCCCTACCACGAGTCAGGGATGAGCCATTTTCAAACTTTCACACCTCAACATCCCTAGAAAGTTTCCAGAAATTAATCCCCAGCTTTCCAGATTTCTGGAGCCTCTGGCTCCTAAAACACAAAAGCCTTGTTTTCACTACAGTAGAATTAGAATTTTAGATGGCAGCTCTTCTGAGAGGGGGGACAACCCTGACTATACTGACAGCCACGAATCATGCCATTTGTTGATCTAAAGCCAGTGTGGTTCAATGATGAGATTCACATGAGAGCCACTAACCCCTCTCTTGCCTTATCTTTGTGCTTCTGGCCCCATTCTTCTATGTGTTGTAACATGAAGGCCTGCTTGTTGGGGTTTCTGTCCTGCCCGGTTCCTGCAGCCTTTTAGCCCCAAAGAAAATCACACAGAGGTCTACATAAGTTATAAACT
>LOJH01044992.1:0-10767 GCA_001685095.1 Ellobius talpinus | reverse complement strand
GGAACTCACTCTGTAGACCAGGCTGGCCTCAGACTCACAGAGATCCATCTGCCTTTGCCTCCCGAGTGCTGGGATTAAAGGTGTGTGCAACCATGCTTCTATGTATTGTTTTGAGAGTTTCCTTGACCATTCTGACCTGCAATTTGAAGGGAAGTTTCCCATGCCTGCCTGACACTGGGGTTTCTGTTGGATACTCTATGACTCTTGTGGCACAACTCCATTTCAAGTACACAGACACACACACACAGACACACACACTCCATATATGTACTTTTAAATAAACATATGAAACAATGCTTTCCATAAGACTTTCCAAAGATTCTCAGTGTGTTATTTGTCCTTCCTTCCTCCCTCTCCCTCTGTATTACCCCTCCTCTTCTCTCCTGAGTTAAAGCCCCTCCCCCACTCCCCTTTTCCTGCACACAACACCTGTATCCTATTAAGCCCATCTCTAGAGTGTACTGTCCCCCTTCCTCCCACGATCCCATTCTACTTTCCTGGCTTCTATGGTTGCTTCAGGTTACATATTCACATCTAAAGATCTGGAGCTAGGATTCAAAAACAAGAGAGAACAGGTGGCACCTGTCTTTCTGGGACTGGGTTACTTTAGGATAACGTTTTTCATTTCCATCCATTTACCTGCAAATTTCACGCTTTCAGTTTTCTTTACACCTGCGCCTCTTAAGAGTGTGGGGACAGGGTAGGGGGTTGAGCACTCACCTGGCTGGGCTGGTGCACATGGAAATGTGGAGATGGAAACAGTTCCTTGGGATTTTTATTAAGAACTTTTAAAACCTCAAGAATGATTCCTAAGCGGGGCAGTGTCAACCATTAAAGTTTTATTGTTCATCTCTTATCTTTTTTTATTTTTAGGAGAAGAATTTTACATATGATAATACAAATTTACATCTGGTAAATATTTGAATCAGTTGTACTACTTAATTTCCAGCATTAGGAAAGCATGGGCTGTTCAGCTGTTGAGTTCCTTTTTCTGACTTGTCGCCCCACTGAGGGGAAAAGGATGTCATCACGTAGTCATCAGCAGAAGAGAAATTTCGAAAGAGACCTCCCTGAAAAAGGACAGCCCACAAGCACTTCGGCTCTCAGAGGAGACGGAGCTCCTCAGTGAACGCGTTTGAAGAGTGGTCCGACGCGTCTGTCTTTCAGGCATGGAACCAAAGCGGATCAGGGAGGGCTACCTGGTGAAGAAGGTAAACAGCGAAGCACTTACAAGGGTGGACGGACCTAGAGAGGGGCTTGCCGAGGATTGGCGCTCGCTTCATACTGTGCCCGTCCCTTGCGAGGATGTTCCATGTTGGATCTATTGAACTGGAATGAGGGAGTAATGCATCATACAGTCGGTGTGTTGGAGTGGGACAGCCTCCACATGTCCCACGACATTTTTTGTCTTAAAAGTAAATTAACTTAGCACAGGCTTCAGAACATTTCCCCCTCCAAGCCTGAGAATTCCAGACGGCAGGTGTGGAAGGTAAAAATCCAGACGGCAAACTTTTTTATGATTTGAAACACTTTGCCTTTTGGTAAAAAAGCCTCAAATTCTTCTGTAAGAGAAGTTACCCAGAAGACCGACTGCTTAGTTCTTATTTCCACTGCAGGGCGGTGGAAGGGTTGAGGTGGGCTGAGTGGGGGTAGGTGCGATAAACTGACAGGAGAACATAGCTAAGTTCTTGGGCCTTCTCGGACTTACTGTACAAAAGACCTTGTGTTTCGTTTCAAGGGTGTGAGCGTGGCTGGAGGTGGTGATGGTGGGTGTGGGCTGCAATTTCTTACAACCTGAGTGAATTTGTAGAATGGATCACCAACGTGATAGAAGTATATCGCCTTAAAGAACACAAATGGAGGTGTGCGAATACTAAAGATTGCTTCGTGTCATGGGAAATTGAATCTTGTTAATGTTCCTTGTCTTTCTTCTGCTGCTGTGTGTGCTTTGAGTTGTGAAAGTTTCTTGCACGGTGCATTCACACATAGGGGCTGCAGGCATCCTGTGGGCAGTACACTGAGCATATAGACACACTCACATGACGCCAAATGGGTTCAGCCGCTCAGAAATGTTGCTTCTGACTAAATTCATGAGTAATTTTCTAACCAAATAAGCAGGCAATGTGACTTTTATTTTCTTTTAAAGTCAATTAAATTTATTAATTGGCTGGTTAATCAGTTTTTGAGATTGGGTCTTACTCTACACTCTTAATGTGTTTGTAGGCTGACTTTGAACTGGTGCAAGAATCCCGATGTTGGGATTCCAGGAATGAACAACCGCACACAACACTGCATTCAGCTGTGGTTATTCACTAATTAAAATTAATTATTAATTAATTATTAATTTATTTAATGTAATTAAATAAATGTAACTTTACCTTAGACTTGCATTTATTTCTCTTTCATCTAAAACAGTTTATGTCTGCGGGTGCACATTGTGATCTGGTTGCATTTTTACTTTGGGTTAGGAAGGAACCGTGAGGAGACTAAGATGCCCAGGCATGGGGGTGTGACAGATTCAGGAGAAACCCCTTCTCTTACTTCGGGCAGTGAGTTCTCTATTTAGCACTCTAGGGTTTTCCTGAAGCAAAGATAATCTCCATCAGTGTTCACAGTGTATCTGTGGTGGTGAGAGTTATGAGTTGGGGCTGGAGAATAATACATGGGCCTTCAATGTATTCTCTTAGGCTAGTTGAACTTTGAAACACCCCTTCTAAAAAGAATATGTAAATGAAACAGCCGGGTATAGGTTATTGGTAACTGGCACCCATGCCGTCCCTCTCTGAGAACCAAAAGGAACCGTGGTTGACTGACTTCCTCCCTGATCACACTGAGTAGTATCTCACTTTGTGTGTGTGATTCTTGGTGTCTATATGTCTGCGCGGGTCCACATCTTCCGTGGTGTGTGTACAAAGGTCAGAGGACGACTTGCAAGAGTCAGTTCTGTCCCCCCCACCCCCGGCCCCGTGTGGGTTCTGGGAGTCTGACTCAGGCCGCTCTACTTGCTGGTAGGCACCTTTACAGGCTGAGTCACTTCACTGGCCAGGCCTTGTTTTAATACGAAATGACAAAATTGACATTATGAAGTGTGCGTGCTTATACCTTATAGTCACTATACCACAAAAATATTGCTGATTCAATCTGCAATAAGTGAGGCCATTTCCCTAGGCAGTGGGGGTGGTAGATTCAGGACTGTGATGCCCCTGGATTCAATAGTTTCTAATCAGTCACAGTAATTCTTCCAGATTTTACCAGTAAGTGTCAATCTAGGAAAGAATAGAAGAGAGCATAGAGAAACCTCACGCTGATATTTCCACAATATATGTCTCCCATAATTCTTGTGTAAATACACACAAATATTACACTTAAGCTTGCATTATATCCAATCTAATATGCATCTCCTCATGCTGCTTTGCATTTCCTCAGGGACACTTAGACACTTCTTTGTAATATACAAAGATTTCTCTAAAAATTTGGCACTTTACTTTTGTTTGAAATTTCTTTGACTGTTGGACTTCAAATCCAGGGCCTCACGTCTGGTTAGATAAAAGTCCTTTACCACTGAGCTATACCCCCGACCCTCTAATTTGGCATTTCATAGAACTATTTCTTTCAGAAATAGTTTGCCAGTTGTAGAAGTCAACCTGAAACTAGATTTCCTAATTAGGCATCAAAATATCTAACTTCTTTATATTTTATGTTTCCTTCAGTTATAGAATATGTGGGTTAAAATCTATTGATCATCTATGTATGTATGTATGTATGTATCAACCTATGTACTGTACCATATACTTACTATCTATCTATCTATCTTTCTATCATCTATCTATCTATCTACATATATAGGAAACTAGTCTACAGTAGGTACCACATAATTGAAGAATGACATCAGCAAGTACAATTCTCTACAACTTGTGAGATGTGAGATGTGTGATGGCTCCAAAACAATCCTGAGGAAAGAACCATGAGAATATCCTTCTGTGGGGACTTCAGGAATCATGGGTGTGGTTGCTCAGATGAAAGCTTGCCAAATAATAATAATAGAAGTGATTTCCTCCTCTTTGCTTCTCTCTTCTATTCAGTTAAAGATTCCAGGGTAGGAATTAAACAATGGCTTTCTCCTATGCTTATGAAATAATTATTTTCAAGTTAGGATAGTTTGATTTGAAAAAAAATACAGCATTGGAAAATGCCAGTGTAGGAATTTTGTCAAGTCTTGGGGTCAATGGTCAATGGTATAAACTGTAACATGTCCCTTCTTTGCTCCCCCTCTTTCTTTCTTCTCTTTCCCCCCCTTTATAATCCTGTGTGTGTGGGGGTGTGTGTACAGCATGCACCACGATGTGTGTATTGAGCTCAGTGGACAGCTTGCCGGGGTCGGTTATCTCTGCCACCATATGGTTCCTGAGATTAGACCCAAGTCACCAGGCTTCACATGAAGCACATTTCCTCCTGAGCCATCTCATGAGTGCATGTTTCTCTTTTGGCTCTGTTAGATATAACTGGCCACATTTCACAATGTGTGTTTCCTCTTTTGCTTCCTGGCTGAGATCCTTAAATAGAGAGTAGAGTTAAGAAGGTGAGAAGAGAATGTGACTGTCATTTTTCAACCCTTCCATTCTAAATTGCACTCCTTGCCTCTGAGTTTTTCTCTTGTGGTTATTTTAAGGAGCATCTGTGGCCCTGTAGATACAGTTAGAACAAGCTGATCTTTCTTCAGTCCTAAAAGCTCACAGAAAGCAGGTGACTTGCTCATTGTCAAACAGCTGGAAGAGGATAATGTGGGGTTCAAACCCAGGCTCGCCCAATAGCAAAGCCCCCATCTCATGACCCCATAGTGCTTTGAAAGGCACAGGTGTATTGCAAATAACACTGGGTTTAGCAATTCAAATCTTTTTCTTTCTGATTAGGGGAATCGTTTTTTGAGAAATAAACAGTTTGATTATTCTTGATTACCTATGAATTGGATGTTCTTATAACCATAGCTTTAAAACAAGAGAAAATTCCTTCATGTCATGTCTCTCATTGCTAAAAGCTAGTTTCCATGAGAACAACCCAGCACTCTCTGGGTACTAAAGAACAGACTCAAGCAGTGGCTTAAGATTTGAATGCCTTGAGATGTTGATAGACAGCCCAAGAAATCAGGACAGGGTGCTGGGGATGGGCTTCCAGAGACTTATGGTAGAAGGTGTATATTGTTGAGCCTGGTGTAAGGTATACATTGTTGAGCTCAGGGCAAGGTCTATATTGTTGAGACTAGTGTTAAGCTAGTTCTGTGAAGAAGGAGTTTGGTGGGGGTAACAGAGAGATAAGAGAGGCTGACTGGGGCAAGGGTGTTAATCAAAGTACATTATATGTATGACATTATTAAAGAATAAGTAGTTAAGTAATTGAACCAGAAGAGGGCAAGTCTGGGCTAATGAGAGAACAGAACAGACTGGAATTTCATCCCAGAATTTGTTCCTGCAGCCATGATGTCTTCTGAACAGCATGAAATGATCGCCAAAAGTTTGCCTTCCCTTCTGGCAGTAGTTAACATGTGTACTCATCACATTAGGGGCAACTCTAAGCCTTTAGTGCATTCATTTACAGACTATTCTGAGGATAACCCTAGGAAATGGTTATAGTTATCCATTCTTTGCAGATGAGGATGCTGAGGGACAGAGAGGCAGAAGGTCTTGCTTAGGGTCCCCAAGATAAAACTTGGCACAGCTGATGAGGAACCACACAGTACAGCAGTGGCATAGCCTAGTGCTGTGTGTAATTACTGCAACCAGTTTCCATGTGATCCTCACGGGTTCAAACTGCAGTGACCTTATTTTTTAAAGAATTTCTTTCTCTAATAGATGGAACCCGGGCCAGAATTATTCATATTGTATTGCTTACAAAATTGGGCTCTGACCTGTCTGTATACACTGTGACCATTTCTGAGGTCCGACCACAAGCTAACAGTGTGCTAACCTCATTTGAATGTATTATATCCTCTAATGTTTGTAAGGAGAACTAGGCTCTGATGCTTAGAAAAAAAATGAACAGTTTGCTGAAGGTCTCAGAACCTGGAGAGGACAAAGGTGAAATATGAGCACAAATCTAAAATTCAGGAAATCAGGCTATTAAGATCACTGCCTTTCTGTCCAGCTTATTTAATATGTTTTTGTCAGGGAAAGTACAGTCTGATAGAATTTATTCATATAAGAATATACCACTGGATAGGCTTATTCCCTTGCTTCCAAAAAGTTTATGTACATGTAAAACAAGTCTCCTAGAAGTTGTACAAGTCTCAACATGGATATGATTTATAAGGCAACAGAAATGAAAGACCGATTTAATATAACCTCATGTAAAACAAAATGCCCCATAGGTATGGGGGAGTAGTATAATGATGCACATTTCTTGTGTAGTTTTGAATGATGCACAGTTCTTATGTAGTTTTGATCACCACAGAATTCTTTGAATTTGAGCTCTGCATTGACATATAAATCGAGAAGTTTGAAGGAAAGGGGAAGTTAGAAGAGGTCTTCATTTCAGGAAGTATCTGGGAGGGCTCTAAACACAACAGTCTGCGTCCCTCAGCACCGAGCGTCCAGTCCTGGCTTCTGTCAGTGCAGCTGGAAATACTGAACACGAGGTTACACTCCCTTCTGTTACATTCTGAAGTGCTTGAGAATGGAGACTCCATTGTGTTCAATTCTATACTCTCAATATGAAGGTCATGTCTAAAACATAAGAAATGTCTCATCATTTCTGGACTGAACTTTTCTCATGGAAGAAATGCAATCAAAGTAGATTTACAAGAGACTTAAAATGGACTTAAAAATATAGAGTTAAAAGAGACCAGACAATCACGGTTCCGTACAACAGTAACATTTAAAGTATTCAAAAAAGGGGAAGAAGGCTTAGCTAAGGCGGTCCTTATGTGATCATGTAACACAGTAGCAGTTACTATTACTTTTGCATTAAGGAAGAGGATCCGAGGTTGTCATGGTAACCTGGTATTAGAATTCTGAAGATCTATCAGTGCTACAGGAAAAAAAGTGTAGAAATCAGGGTAGAAAGGTATGTGAGACATGTAATTGAGTTTCTGATTTGTGCCTTGTATTTTATCAATATATTAATTAATATTCAATACTTTTCTTGTCAGAGAGATGACAAATTTAATGTTTTTCTTTGATTGATGCAAATAAAAATGTTTTCTGAAACTTCTACCTATTGTAACTTTCAAGTAATCTAGAAGCCGAGTGTGGTATCTCATCCTAGTACTCAAGAGGCTGAGGCAGGAGTGTTATCACAAGTTCCAGGTTAGCCTGAACAATGTAGGTGGGGATGGAGAAAGGACAATGATAAGTTCAAGGTCACCCTCAGCTACACAGTGAGTTTGAGGCTAGCCTGAGCTATCTCAAGGAACAAAACTAAAATTAAAACCCAAAGCAACCACTACCACCACCAACAATAAATAATTCCCAAATTAAACTAAATACATTTGAGCAAAATACTTTCCCATTTTGCCTGTTTCTTTTTGGTCTAAAACTATTCAATTTGTCCACCAACTCTCCTACAGAGATAGGGCCACCAGGGAATCCTCTTGTGAACCAGTCCCAGTTGATTTGTAGCTGTCCTGGTCCCTGAATGAGACATTGGTCCCCAAGACACCCAAGAGGCATAGAATTTGCACAATTAGTCTATACTTAGGAAAAGCAGAGCCAAGTGATGCATTCAATGTGGCACACTTGGAAGAGAAACAGGCCAGTGTGTTTTCACGCAGTGACGTGAGGTTTCAGTAGAATTAGGAAAGTATACACAATAAAGCATCATTGCTGACCCTGCCCATCACTGTCCATCATTGTCTGGGCTCCAAGAGTCCTGGAAGATGAGCTGGTAAGTTGTCAGAACTGTGCGAAATCTCTTCTGGGGGGCAAGTTTGTCCTTGAGCTGGCACAGGAGCATCAGCCTTCCCTCTGCCCCCAGTGTATGATGTTTGAGGAAATCCTAATTGCTGGATGTCCACTGTCTGATAGCCAAAGGGAGGGGGAATCTGTGTAGAAAGTGTTCTGTATTCTTTCCTGCCACATTAGTTACAATTCCTCTCTGTTTTTAGATCTCAGTTTTGACTGATGTAGGGGATGATATGCTTGAGTTGGTGTGAAGGTTCCTGAAATATGCCTGGAGCAGAAACAAATATGATACATGGAACTTAAGTAGGACCAAAGTCAGAAAAGAGTAGTTCCAGGTGACCACACATAATCACCATTGCTCCAGCCTCTTAGCTTTACTCACTGTTAGAGGGCTAGCACAATTTTAGTGACAGGATGTCACTAGGAAGTTTAGTCTGCACTCAAAATTGCTGGCTTCCTGCTTCAGATGGGATGACAATCAGGTTCCACCATGCCCAACATGACTTTATTTTCATTCTGAGCACTCTGTCCCCCACCCCAGAGACTGGCTGATGAATGTAACTGTAGGAACTAATTCCTGACCAAGCCTAAAATTAGCCCTTTAAATTTTCATGTTAAGTTTGCCTAACAAAATGTGATTTAGAACTATTCTCTGCACATTTAGAAAAGGATATCTTAAGAACTCAATCATCTTTCAAATGTATGACAGGACCTAGGATTTAATGACAGAGCTCGTTTTCTTTCTTTTTTTTTTTTTAAATATTTTGTCCTATTATTTTTTCTACTTAATTATATTTCCTAAAATACTTAATGCAATCCATTTTAATGTAGTTTTCAAATCCCATTGTGCTTTCTATGGTTAATCACTGCAAATTGGACATGAAATTTAAAGTTATGTCCCCAGTATTAGAGACAAATTTTGTGATGGTCCATTATTTTATGTGTTTTTGAAGCAACAACATATTCACTCAGTGGTGTTCAGAAAGACTTCTGTTTTCCCTATGAAGTTGAGTATTGTTCCTTTGAGGTCTGTGAATTGTGTTGGGATTTTGATGGCATTGCACTGAATCTGTAGATTGCTTTTGGTAGGACTGCCCTTTTTACTATCTTAATCCTACCTATCCAAGAGCATGGGAGATATTTCCATTTTCTGATATTGTCTTCAATTTCTTTCTTCAAAGACTTAAAGTTCTTGTCATACAGGTCTTTCACTTGTTTGGCTAGAGTTAAACCAAGATATTTTATATTTTTGTGGCTATTGTAAAGGGTAATGTTTCTCTGATTTTTTTCTTGGCCCTTTTATCATTTGTATATAGGAGGACTGATAATTTTTTTTGAGTTGATCTTGTATCCTGCCACATTACTGAAGAGGTGTTTATCAGCTGTAGGAATCCCCTGGTAGAATTTTTGGGGTCACTTGTGTATATTATCATATCTTTTGCAAATAGTGAAAGTTTGACGTCTTTCCAATTTGTATCCCCTTGATCTCTTTTTGTTGTCTTATTGCTCTAGCTAGACCCTCAAGTACTATATTTAATAGATATGGAGAGAATGGACAGCCTTGTCTTGTTTTTAATTTTAGTGGAATCGGTTTGAGTTTCTCTCCATTCAGTTTGATGTTGGTTGTCGGCTTGCTGTATATTGCTGACATATGTTTAGGTATGTTCCTTATATCCTTGCTCTCTCCAAGACCTTTATCATGAAGGGATGTTGGATTTTGTTGAAGGCTTTTTTCAGCATCTAATAAAATGATCAAAGAATAACCAGAATACAGTCTACAGTTCCAGAGAAGCTAGGTAATAAGAGGGACCCTAAGAGGGACATGCATGAGTCACCCTAGGAAGGGGAGATAGAAAAGATCTGGGTTAGACTGGTGACAGGTCAGAAGAAGAGGGGAGGGGATGGGGGTGAGAACATCAGGGAACAGGATGATCGAGTTGTGGGAGTGATGGAGAGGGAAAGCAGTGAAAGAGACATCTTGACAGAGGGAGCCATTATGGGGTTAGGGAGAAGTCTGGAGCTAGAGTCACAAGGATGACCTTAGCTAAGACCCTAAGCAATAGTGGAGAGGGGACCTGAAACAGCCATCTGTAATCAGATTGATGACTACCCTAATTGTGATCATAGAACTGTCATCTGGTAACTGATGGAAGCAGATGCAGAGATCCACAGTCAAGCTCTGGGCTGAGCTCCTGGAGACCAATCAAAAAGAGGGAGGAGGGGGACAAGATCATGACAGTAAAACCCACAGAGTCAGCTGACCTGAGCTTGTAAGAGCTCACGGACACCAGACTGACAGCTGAGCAGCCTACATAGGACTGAACTAGGCCCTCTGAATGTGGGTGACAGTTGTGTGGCTTGATGTGTTTGTGGGACCCCTGGCAGTAGGACCAGGATCTATCCATGGTGCATGAACTGGCTTTTTGGAGCCCATTGGTGGGATACCTTCTTCAGCCTTGATGCAGTGGGGAGGAACTTGGTCCTGCCTCTTAATATGCCAGGCTTAGTTGACTCCCCATGGGAGGCCTTACCCTCTCTGAGGAGTGGATGGGGATTGGGGTGGGGGAAACAGGAGGAGGGGAGGAAGGGGACACTGTGGTTGGTATGTAAAATGAACAACAACAACAGCAAAAGGCTTCTGGAAGAGTGGCAAGTGCTCTTAACCACTGCTCCTTCTCTCCAGCCCTGAAACCTTTCTTTTCTTTCTGTTTGCATTATTTTGGTGATTTAAAGCTTATTCACCTAGTATTCCATACCCCAGCACTAATGAACACTCGATGCTCAGGTATTTTTAAATAAATATTTTTTTATTTTAATTTTCGGTTTTTCGAGACAGGGTTTCTCTGTAGCTTTGGAGCCTGTCCTGGAATTAGCT
>LOJH01044991.1:0-13678 GCA_001685095.1 Ellobius talpinus | reverse complement strand
ATTTGTGTGTTGTTATTTCGGGTGTTAAGCTAGCCATGCGGGAGCCGGGCGGGAGGAAAAGCAGGCCTGCTCGCCTAATAACTACAATTTTTAGCATAGCTAAGGGGAGTTTCAGAGACGGTGAATCATTGCAAATGTAATTGGTTAAGGAAGCCTCAGTTACATTAGTATATTTGTAATTGGCTGAGGCTTTATCTTCAGGCATATTTGCACAAGGTTGGAAAAGTCAGGAAATCACCTAGAAGGGAGGCTGTATAACTTACCCTTGAGACATTGTAGGGCTGATTGTAGGCATTGTTTGTGTTCTTTCCCTTAACGCTGAATGTAATTTGTTGATAAATGACCCTTTATTGGGAGAGACACGTTTTCCCCTCTTATAGCACTAAACCTAAATTTAGTTGTAAAAGTATAAAAACAACAGAGCCATGTAATCTTTGACCTATAGTTTGTCCCCCTATGGGATGTGTTGTGGTAAGGGTGGCCTAGATATTGATGCAGTGGCCAAACAATGAATGGTCTAGCCTAAAATGCATGCCAGGAGAGTAAACTCACTCGTGACACTGACACCCCTACCCTCCGGAGCATCAAGACCCACAGACTAGGGTAGAATAAAACATTATGGAAAGCAATAAATATCAATGTAATGATTCCTAACGATATTCTGCTATACACATAGATTAGTGCCCAGCCCAGTTGTCTTCAAAGAATCTTTGTCCAGCAAGTGAAGGAAACAGATTCGGACCCACATTAGGAAGAACTCAGACAGTCCTCCCAAAGAAGGGGAGAAAGGATTGTAGGACACAAAGGCGTCAATATCAACACAAGAAGACTCATAGAATCAATTAATCCGGTTTCAGAAGAGCTCACAGAGACTGTACTGACAACATGGGAGCCTTCATCATTAGTTTATAGAGGACTAATCTAGGCCCTCTGTACATATGCTAATGTTGTACAGACTGGTCTTCTTATGGAACACATAACAGTGGAAAGAGAACACTCTGACTCTTTTACTTTTGAGACCTTACTCCTCATACTGGGTCACCTTGCCCAGCCTTAAAACATGGGGAGGTGCTTAGTTGAAACTTGAAATTCCATGTTTTGTTGATACTCATGGGAGACCTGTCCTTTCCTAAACAGAAATGGAGTCAGAGTGGATGGAGTCTGATGAAAACAGCAGGGGCTGGGGGAGGAACTGGAAGGAGAAGAATGAGAGTAAACTGTGGCCAGACATTAAATAAATATAAGTTTAAGGAAAAAAAAAACTGATGCAAGTGAAGATCATTGTGGTGGCCGAATGAGTCATCCTTCCAAAGAGTGTTTCATGTCTCCTCTCCTATGTTCAGTCTCAGGGATGAGAAAGATAATAGTCCCACATATGGAAGATGAAAGCTGGGAAGAGGAAAGGAAAGAATGAATGTGAAGCTGAAGACTATCAAGGTGTATGATAGTCCCTCATCTACCTGCTGCCATCTACATCCCCATAGGTTTAAGTCAATATCCATGACTTGTGATTGCAATCTACTCATGATTTGACTTTGAAAGTATATTACTTCATCTCTTTACCATTCCTTGTTTCACATGCCACTGTCCCCACATTCAAGACCTAGCCTGAGACTCCTGGTATGAGACTTTTATTCCTGGTTAATTAAATAGCTCAAGCACCAGCTTTGCTTCTCCTAGCTCGAGTCATGCAACTTTTGCATGAGTTCAATCTAAGGCAGGGGATATTTTCAAATCAGACACAGTCTCAGGAAGTCCATGTAACAAAATTAAATCTTTAAAACAAAACCAATATTAATGGTCAAATATCATGTCTCTCACCAAAGTTGTAAGTCCTATACAAATTTTCTCTAATGAGAATTTACCTAAATGAACCAATGAATACAAAATTTAAAAAAATATAAGTTTTATCATAGATTTCAAGGAGTTTAAAGAAGACATAAACATTTCACTGAATCTCAAGAGAATAACTATAAAAGCCTGAGTGATATTCAAGTAAGTACAATCAAAAGGCTCACTGAAATGATGAAGACAATCAGATTTAAAATCATAATTCAGGAGAGCTTTAAATATTAAAGAAAACTCAATTTAAAATGAAAATGGAATTGCAACACTCTGTAGGCTAAGTAGGAAATTCACAGGAAAATCTTATAAGTACAATGGATCTAATAGAAGAGAGAATATCAGGAATTGATGATAATGTAGAGGAATTAGGTACCACAAGAAAAAATTGGGAAAAAAATCACAGGAAAGAAACATTCCGAAAACATGGGGCACCATGAAGAGACCAAACTTAATGTTATGAGCAGAGAAGAAGGAGAAGAATCCCAGATCAAGGCATAAATGAGATCTTCCAAAAAATCCTAGAAAGAACTTTGCCAACTAAGGATAGATATATCCATACCAAAAAAGAATATTATATAGCCTCAATTCATCAGGACCAAAGGGAACTCCTCATGGCACATCATAGTTAAAACCTAAAATATACAGAACAGAGGATAGCTACTGAGAGATGAATATAAAACTTTGTACAAAAATCACATATAAAGGAAAACCCAGCAGAATAACAGCTGATTTCTCAAAAACACTGAAGTCAGAAAAGCCTCAAGCTATTTACTTTTAACTTGCAAAAGACAGTCACTGACAACCTAGACCATTGTATCTCGGAAAACGGTTCACCACAGCTGAAGAAAGAGAATGAACATTTTCAAGATTGAAGCAGCCTAAGTAAAATCATGCAAACAAAATCAACTCTAGAGAAAATACTGAAATCAGTATTTCAAACTTAAGAAAGGTATAACCACAGACAAGAGTCACTGCAAACAAATAGTGTGATTATCAAAAAATTAGAGAGCATAACTATGATACAGTCAATAGACATATTCTAATAAAAATGATAAATATTAATGGCATCAAGATTTACAATTTAAAGGCATAGGTTTGCTGAGTAGATTAAAAAACAAAACCCCTTCTTTCTGTTGTCTGTTAGAAACTCATCTTAGCACTAAATATGGGTACTATCTTAAAGTAAAAGGAAAGAAAAGAGTTTTTCAAGCAAATGATATTAGGATGCAAGCAGGATTTGCAATTGTAATATCTGAAAAACATAGATTTCAAGCTGAAACTGAGAAGGAAAGAGAAACAAAGGGATTAATTATAATCAAGAAAATGTTACAATACTAAACATAGATTGTCAGACTTTGGAACAGTTAATTTTATAAAACACATACTATTAGAAATTAAAGGAACAGGTTAACACAAACAATAATGGATGATATCATCACTTCACTTTCTTCAGTGTACAGGTCATCTGAACAAAAACAACAAAGAAGAATAGCAAAACTTCAGAATTAAATGACATCTTACATCAAGTGGACTTAACAGATATCTATAAAACATTCCACCCAAACACTGAAGAATATACCTTCTACCCAGCTGCTTGTGTAATCTTCTCTAAATAGACCAAATCTTGCTACGCAAAAGACAACTTCAAAGATTCAGAAAATCTCAAAGAATTTCATGTATACTATTTGACCACTATGTAAAGTACTTAATATCACCAGGAAGCAAATCTCTAGTAAGTGCATAAACTCATACAGATTAAGCAGCTCCTTTCTGAATGATGAATGGGTCAAAGAAGAAACCAAGAAAGATTATTTTTTCAAATCCCATAATTAAATGAAAATTAAAACACAATACCAAAATGTCAAAAGTAGTTCAAAGGGGAAAAATTATGAGAGCTCCAACAGCTGACAAACACCTTCAGTAATGTTGCAGGATACAAGGTTAACTAAAGAAAAGATCAGTAGCTCTCCTATATACAGATGATTAATGGGCAGAGAAAGAAATCAGAGAAATATCACCCTTCACAATAGTACAAAGAACCTAAAATATCTTAGGATAACTCAAACTCTAACCAAACAAATGAAAGAACTATAAAATAAGAACTTGATTTCACATCCCCCCTCCTCCCACTTCCATCCTGCTCTTCCACTCCTCCTTCTTCCCTCCCCCTGGAGTCCTAAGAGAGGGCAGAGTACCCAGCCCTGTGGGACATCCAAGGCCCTCCCCTCCTCCATCAAGGCTTAGGAAGGTATGCATCCGAATAGACTAGGATCCCAAAAAGCCAGTACATGCAGTAGAAACAAATCCCAGTGAAGATTTAAAGAAAGAAATTGAATGAGATATCAGAAAATAGAAAGTTCTTGCATGCTCTTTGATAGGTAGGATCAAAATAGTAAAAATGGCAATCTTAACAAAAGCAATCTACGGTTTATTGCAAACCCCATCAAAATTCCAGAACAATTCTTCAAAGACCATGAAATAACAATACTCAATTTCATATGGAAAAACAAAAGTCCCAGGATAGCCAAAACACAATAAAGAAACTTCTGGAGGCATCACAATTCCTAACTTAAAACTAAAGTTTTAGTAATGAAACCTTCTATCTCTTAAAGAGTTAATCTAAAAGGCCTGTCAATACTCAGGATAGGAAAATATTATGTTGGAAGCTGTCTGTCCCAGAGACTTAAAATAATATTCTCAAGTGGAAATGTGTGTTTCAGAAGCTACTACCTTCTCTCATACATACCATTGTCATACATTTTCTTGTCATGAAATCTCTCTGTTTTGCTCTGTTCCGTGTGTCTCATTTGAATTATTTGAATGGAGATCACAAAGATTTGGGAGTTCAGAATAAGATCCTGAGAATATCAAAAAGCTGTATGTTTCTGTGGTTTATTATGATCACAAAATCCTGTTTCTACAAAAGAACACTGTACACACTATTCTACAACATGAGTCTAGATTCACCTCTCACTCATTCAATTCTTTCACATGGTTTCCCCGAGAATAGCTGCACATAAAACTAAGCTCTGCAACATTATGATTCTTCTCCTAATTACTAATTAATGAAGTTTGCTTAAATGGTTTTCATTTTCATAAGTGGAGGCAAGTTTAAAATTTTCTAAATTGCAGTTTTCTAAATAGAGTATGGAGGTATAATATACACTCTTTGCACACACACTTCACTTTGATGACAATATAAACTAAATATTGCAGAAAAGGAACGATGAAGCTATTGTTCTAAAATTCAACATTTAAATAATGCTCTATAAATATTAGATTCTGTATTTAGCCTGCAATAATTTAGGTGGAGCCCACCAGAATATGCTTTCATGGCATTTAGATCTATTCCTAAAATCATATAAATTAAAAGGGTTAAATATAATTATCCAACTAACAAGCACAACTTCTAGTAAATGTGTGCACTTGTTCTTTATGTTAGAACTATACATTGCAAAGAAAAGCTTTATGAGATCATGTATTTGAGTAGAAAATAGTTTATTTTAGAGAAACGAAGATGATTAATTTACAAAAGTATGAAATAAAATTATTTAGATGACTAAATCTAAGAGACCATATGACTATATTTCACTGTATCTCATGAAGTTTTCACTTCCATAGCTTTATGGCTTGCACACTCAAATGTACAATACAAATGACAGTTTCTAGACTGGAGTAAGCAACCTAATTTCAAGAACAAATTACAATATAATCAACTTTTAAAATACATTTCTAACTTCATATCCTTGCTAATACTTAAAACTTTGTATATACACTGTTAATAAGAGAAACTAGAAACTCTCTGAGTTAATTATTTCCTTAGGTGGAAAATATGGCTTTTATTAACTTTTCTCTCAGTCACTTTGCTGTTCAATAAAACAAACAAACAAAAAATTATAAATGGACTTCCTAGGTCTGGTGAATCCTTAGAATGTAAGATTTTTTTATTCTTATTTTTTTCTCTGGCTACCTCTGGTTGACAGGTTCACTCTACTTGATCTGATTCTTAGCAAAGAAGATCAAACTAAGAATAAATTTATGGAGGAAAAATAGAAATTTGGAGTTTGTTTCCTCTTCAGATCTAAAGTATCTTATAGTTCTATTTAATATATTATACAAAAGCATAGAAATGCCTAAGAATTGAGACAATATTCCTGATTTATTCTACCACAAAGTAGAGTGTTCAATAGTTCAATTAATTATTTTTTTAATTCAAAGCATAAAACTTTTATCAAATTATTAAAAATGAGTAAGACCCATTAGAGAATTGTATAAAATTGACATTTTATCACTTATATTGCTTTCCATAAGACTTAGGAATCAGCCATCTTATGAAACAAGGCTTTTGAATTGGAATGAATAATAATTGGTTATATAATGAGAAACCTAACAAGGAATGGCCAGTCCTCTTAGTATCAATATTAATTGCTGATATTCACTAGGATTATCTTGGCTTTATCTACTTGTTTTACATCATCACCTAAATTGTATTGATAGTTTGTCAATGTAATTGTCCCCTACACTGACTTGTTTCTCAAACTTAAACTAGTATTATCTATTCTTGGTTTAAAGCCTCCAACTAGAAAATCTCTGCTAAAGAAGCCTGATATGTTTTTTTTCCTACAACCTGATATGTGCACACTTATTATCTCATTGAAGTTGACAGCAGATTGTTGTAGCAGTGTGGTCTCTCTGCCTGAGCTTTTAAGCATCTGAGCCCCGTTAGTCATGGTTTTATTGTTTCTATGGTAAAGAGCACACTCTAGTGCCATACTGCTTAGTTCAGTCATCAGTATGTCCTAATTGGTTTTAGGCATGATTAAGCTAGTGCATCAAACTCCTAAATTAAACAAGATTATTGTTAATACTTTCCATTTTAGGGGTTTACTGAATGCAATATTATAAATATAAGGCAATTTCAAAATATTACATGCATATTCATTACTGAAGTTTATTATTATGCTTAGTATTATTATTTCAGATTCTTGTTGTCTTGGAAATAAATGTAAAAAGATGGGCAAAATCAAATTTTGCCCAACAAGTTTGACACAGACAAGTCATTTACAATATGTCTAAAATGTCCTAATACTTGAAAAGATTCACATTTGAAAACAATGTATTGTTTCATGGATTAAAGTTTTAAACTTCTCTTTTAATTTTTTTAAATATACATGGTCTCTGGTATAAGATAATTCTTTAGTAATAGTCCAAAATTATCATTTATCAATTTTTCCTGATTAAAGATGATACAATTTCATTTTTATTAAAATTAACTACCACAAACCCAATGCAATGTATGGGAAATTTTCCTTCCAATTGTTTGTCAGGGTCTCCAAAACTCTCCCCAAAATATGCACTATTGCCCTTACCCTTGTTAACCTTCCAGAACTTGAAGATAGGACCCTATTCCTGAAGCCACTTCTTTGGGACATGGGACTTGAGGAATCATCTCTGAACTCACCTGGAAGCCTTGTCCCTAAGGTGTGTTGGAAGATGCCCATCTCTTTTGGCAACGAGCAGAGTACCATCTGAATTCTCAACTAGGATTTAGGAAAGAGGTTTCGAGGACAAGAACGAGAACAAAACAGACAATGGTAGAATTCTCCCTATTACATTGTATTGTTTGTATTCCACTTATTTCACCAGCATTTCTTTACTGATGTTATAGCACATTCTTTATTCAGGGTGTGATAAACATACAATGTTTAAAAGTAATAGGAAATTTTCTGACCACTTTTCCGTTTCCACAGCACAATATCAATGTGATTGTTTCTCATAGGATGGCTTCTTTGGAGTAGTAAGGAGGCTGGTTGAGAAAATTCCCTTAGAAAAATTGAAATGCAGAAAGTAAATTACTTTGCATTCCTTGGTATATAATGCATTTGAAGTATGTTTTCTTTTGTTCAAGGGGAACGCACGGCTCAACATTTAAATGAATATATATTCTATGAGAATATTTATTCTCATAGAAATGCAAAGATCAATCTGCTGGTTGTAATTAAAATTCTAGGGGTAGTTATATTATAATTGAATTATAAGGTACCCTGACAGCTTTACCACCTTGAGGGAGAAATATAAAATGAAGTGGATTCCTGAATGACTGGAATAAAGTAAGACTCTGTCACTCATCCACAAAGGAGGCTAATTTATTTCTAATGTGTATAGATATAGATTTTTCACAAATTAAGTTTTTTAGTCTTACTTTATAAAAGGTCATTATCTTCCAAATACCCACACATTTTAAAATATCTTTAAAAATAATTTTAAAGATTATTTTTGTATCTTTATACAGATTAATTACTTCTTAAATTTTTATGTTTTAATAATTATATTTATCAATATTTTAAATTGTTCTTAATTTTTAATACTATATTATAATTGCATTATTCTTCCTTTACTTTTCTTACTTCCAAAATAGAAAAAATATCAGAGAAAAACATTAGGCTAAAATTGTTATATAAATTGGATATAATTTATGCAAAATATATTATATAGAGAATAGTGTGTGTGTGAAAAGAGAGAAAGAAAGAGAGAGATACATGTTTGGAAGTATGTAAAAAATGCTTTTGTGATTAACAATGGCATTATGAGAGACAAGAGAGAAACAGGGACTGTGCAAACCATGTGGAATGAAGTCCGCAGTGTATTTTGAGCCTTAGATCTACCAAAGATCATTTATTAACCCTACTGTGAATTTGTTTTTAGAAGTATGATCTAAAAGGATCCTTTGCTCCTGGATTAGAATCTCATTCTGTAAATCACCAAGGAGGCAAACATTGCTCATTTTCTGTAACCATCTTCTTTGTTACTCAGAATCTTTGACATTGATAACAAGAAGTTCCCTGTATCTAGTTGCATTGGTACCTTCATTGACAGTTGCTAGGATATAAGTAACTCAATTAGGCACCAAAAATTTTAATCATGGAATATGCTAATGGGAGTCATAATGTGAAAATAGTATCAAAACTTTCTCAATTATTATGTTAGAAGCATCCTTTTTTGTATTATGTTTCAAAGATAACTACAATGAATTCTAACAAAGGCCCTATTGTATTCTACTAAGTTTTACCTGACAATATCCATTCTGCATTCTCTTTATACAGAATCAGGTTAACAGAGTCCCAAAAGGCTCGCGCAATTTCCAAGTCAGACTGAAACACCTTTACTTAATTCTCCATAGACATTGAATATACACTCTTCCTGTGTGTTTGCATCTTAATTCTTCAAAAATCTTAGTCATTTGGTATTTAAGCTATGGTCAGAGAATGCAAATTATTTTAAAAGCTTAAATACTTTTGAATTTTTATTTATTGCTTAGCATAGCATATACTATAAACTTAAATTTCCTATAAAAGTTCTCAGTACATTCATGTAAGTACTCTTAATTTGGATGTAGGTAAATGTTAAATGTGTGTATTTTCCAGATTGGTCTTTTCTTCAATGATCTTGTCTAGAAGCTAATAAAGTAGATTAATTATAGTGGCCCAATATTACAACCTAAAGGCTTGCTGCTTTATTCCTTCATAAAACTTGGATGGAAAAGGATGGGATATATAGTTTAGTTTGCTTTCATAGTACATATGAAATCATTTTTTTAATGTGATGTGAAAAATGATGCTGTACTAGGTGTCAATACGCTGATATTGTTCTGATTGCCACAGTTGAAATTACTATGCTCTGGATCTCATCGATGCTAAACGCTTTAAGGATATAGGTAATGCAAAAGAAATAGGGAAAACATTGTACTCTAAATATATTGTAACTCATTATTTAGATTTGAAAATATTGTTTATTTTTAAGGATTAAACTATTTTCTATGTTCTTGCTACTTTTTACTTTCTAAATAGAGTGTCAAGATAAAATTTTCTTAACATAAAGAATTCAAGCAAAATCTGGATAAACATTTGTCAGAAGGAATGAGTTTTAAAAATAGCTCACTAAAATATATCTGCTTATTTCATGAAATGGAAACAAATTAATGTTTTTGATATCTCATTATGTTTCAAAATCAACAAATGCTTAAAGTTCCACCTCTTTGCAGTTGCGTAACAAAATACATAAACTTGCATTATATTGTAATTTACCTTATATTTGAATGAAAGACAAAGATTGAACAATGCAAATTATGTATTTCAACTATGATAATCACAGTAATTGAGTGAAAATGAGGGACATAGACAGATCCTGGACCAGTAAATTGAGCTCTTTTTCCAGGGCAATTATAATTGAAAATTTCTCAATAGTGGTAATATAAGATACCATGCAAGACGAAGAAGGCCAATAGGGCAGAAAGAGAGCATTCCTGTAAGAAGAAAATGAGACTATTTTGTCCTTAAACTTGGAGCTATTTTGATTTTGCTGAAGCATTTAATGATAAGTGGGGCTGGAATCTAGTAATTGAAAGCAATATTCATGAAAAATTAACGTGAAATTTAGATTGGAAACAAATTATGGCTAAATAATATTGCTGAGTTACAACAGAACAGGTATTTTTAAATATAATAAAAATACATTGCTGATATTGAGTAGGAAAATTGTATTGATTCAGTGTACATTTTATGACACTTTTGGTGTTCTTTAGAATATTAATTTGTGGAGTTATGGAATAGGTGTAGAATATAAAATATTCCGAGGTAATGAGTTCTTACCTTAAAATATCTTGAGCAGCATTAGATAGGCTTTGTAAATGTGACTAACATAATCCCAAATGTGATATGAACATGGGGGAAGAAAGCAGAAATACATCTTTTAAAATCAATGAAAAAAGTTGAAATGATCTATTTGCTCATTAATATGTGGATTTTTGCATGATAAATTCCTGTGTCAATGTATCACAGTTTACCACATAAGCAGCATGTATACATTTGCCACTTTTTAATGACATCTTTAAAATTTCTGAACTTGATATGAGAATGGATAATTTTCTTAGAGTCATTTTCTTCATATTTTGAAAAATTGTTATATTTCCATAAAAAACAGAGAATGTCACATATTATTCTCCATTCTCAACTCACATAAGGATATAATGAATTACATGAATATAAATTTTTTCTCATTAAAAAAATCTAAAACTTCAGTTTTATCTCAAAATTTAGACTTTTACAAATTTTAGCTCAAGTTTTGTATATTTTTAAATACGTATGAAATCTGTTTAAAGTCATTTATATCTTTCTAAGTAATTCCAAAAATACTTGTTTAAATATACATCTTAAATATTCTTCAACACTTAAACCTTGAAAAACATTCACTGGATAGATAAATTCACCACACTTTTGAAACAGTTGAGAGTTAAGGGTGTTAGTTCCAAGAAGGAGTTAATTGTATATTTGTAGCTCAAGAAATCTCCACATCTCATATCAGTGGCAAAATCATATGCTATCAATCTGCAGTTTCAATCTTTAATACAGAAAAGCAGGGAAGAAATTGCATTGCGGAGGCCACATAATGCAAACAGTAGCCTACTATGTACTTGCCCAACTCAATCTTGAATAAGGCTTGAATAAATAATTACATTGAATAAATAAAACAATGATAAGTTTATAAATAAATATAGCCTTTAGGACCAAAATTTTCTAATCTACATAAAATAATAAAATCTAAACTCTTACCTTGTTTTTTATTTCAAAGGTCAAGCTTTTGTATTACAGTTTTCAAAACATGATAAAACACCAATATGAGACACATAGCAATACAAAGACCTAAGTCAGGCAGGAAGAAAGCTCAGATAGAATCATAACTGTTTAAATAATTAAACTCAATAATTATAACATCATTTGGTGTTAAAAGAAATAATATTACCCACTAATGAATTGATGGGAAACTGCAAAAAGAAATAAAGTATATTAAACAACCAATAAATGTTCCATAACTTAAGTATAAAATATATAACATTTCATTAAGAGAGCATCATAGCAATTTTGATGACATAAAATGAATTGTGACTGACCATCAAGATAGAGATGTTATATTTACATTGTTTGAAGAGTGAGAAAATGAATAAAAATTCATTGGAGAAATGTAATGTGATACTGAAATGATTAATAAAATAAATTTTATTCCTTGAATTTTATGATGAAATATGGAGAAATATATATTGGAATAAATGGAGCTGAGAAGTCTATCCCATTAAATCTATAAAAGTTGTTAAAATAATTACACATTCCATATTTTAAATATAGTATATATAAGTATACAAAAGTAAATATACATTAAAATTCATGTAAATTGCTTATATTAAAGTCAGAATAGATGTTTATATTTTTAAATATATAAATATATCAGGCAACAGATAGAAAAAGACAAATTAAATGCAAAATTTTATAGTAATTAATGAATTAAAAAGCTTATTTGCTGCATTAATTTTTATTATTGTAAAATACTATAAGCTATTGTAAAAATAATCTGGTAGAAATTTAAAAGTATGTTTGATGATGAAGAACTTTTCAACAAACAAATAGTTTATCTTAAGTTTATCTAAAATGAAAAAAACCTTCAGTATGTGCAAGTATAGAAACTGAGGCGCTTAATCAATTTATCTGATGAGTTGGAAACGTCTGGCTCACTTGCAGAGAACTTAGACAACAATGAAGACCCTAAGAGAGACATACATAGATCTAATCTACATGAGAAGTAGAAAAAGACAAGCTCTCCTGCGTAAATTGGGAGCATGGGGACCTTGGGAGAGGAGTAAAGAAGAGAGGAGAGGTAGGGAGAAGAGCAGAGAAAAACATAGAGCTCAATAAAAATAAAAATAAAAATGAAAAAATAAGTTGGAAACATCTAATATTCATTGACAAAGCATAGACTATAAAATAATTAATAACTATCTTAACTAATGCATGAAAGCAGTGGATAATGATAAATTATAACTATAAACGGCAGTATATAGAAACTTCCTAGGTATAGTTAGAAGTCAGAACTCAAGAATACATGTACAAGTTAATAATAGGGGATTTATCACTTACGTTAAAAATCAGCTCAGAAGTTTCTATATTATATATACTGAACTAAATATCTCTGAAGGAACATGGAGCATTTTTGTAATAAACAGACAAAGAAACAAAACCATGATTTTCTTCACAGGTTTATAAATATACTATTTTATTCAAGTATTTATTTTTTGAAGCTTACTGCACATGATTATAAATATAACATTGCACAGGGTTCAATAGAAATACATGGCATTGGTGTATACTAGACTTTTCTCTCTGAAGGGGTTAAGGGAGAAAATATTCACATACTTCCTTGATGATTTCCTTTGGGCCTTTTCTTTTTTCTTCTTTGTATTCTCTATTCTTTATTTTCCTGATGGGCGTGGTCGACCGGTTAGAATTAACCAAACCAGCTCAATATAACAGATTTAGTTTAATAATTCGAAAACGGTGAACTCACATGACCAGGGTCCAGTGCATGCAGGGAAGAAGAGGGGCAAGCACACCTGGATGTCCAAGTTTATCTTCCCTGGCCCCAGGAGGCCACACCCTAGCTAAATGTGATTGGCTGAACTTCCTCATCAATTTCTTTCTCTCATTGTTGAGATTTTTCCTTCTAACTCTGTCTTATCCTTGATAGTTCCCTTATAATTCCTTCAAACTTTCATTCTTTTAATTCTCTTTTTTGTATTTATTTATTTATTTTTTATTGATTTTTATTGAGCTCTACATTTTTTTCTGCTTCCCTCCCTGCCTCTCCCCTACCCCCTACAACCTTTCCCCAAGATCCCCATCCCTTCAATTTACTCAGGAGATTGGAGTTATGAGGTGAGCGCAGGCTTGTTTTCCATCCCGCCCGGCTCCCACACAGCTAGCTTATACCCCGAAATAACAACACACAA